>BGNK01001579.1:124347-139190 GCA_003297005.1 Symbiodinium sp. clade A Y106
GAGGGAGTGGCGCGTGATGTTCCAGTGTTCGCGCAAGCCTTCGAACAGCCGCAGGCCATACCGCGAAGCCCTGATGCTGTTGGAGATGGGCCCTGAGCTTCAAAGCATCTTGAGCCCGGAGGAGTCAACCTTGGTTCGGTGTTTCGGAATCATCTTCTCTGAGAGGTTCATGCCCTGGCGAGCGTGCAGACCGACTTTGGTCGTCTGAGGCCCAGAAGCTACGGTGAGCTCAGCACCGGCGAAAAACAGCAACCAGCCGCTTCGAAAACCCGCCGAGGCCCTGCAGTCTGCAGCTGCGAACGCCCAGAACCAGTTCAACATGGACCGGATGCCTCCGTCTGCATCCACATAACAGATAGCATGATTGTGCAAGGTCCCGATCAATCTGTGCGATGTTGGCCTTTCCCATCCGTCTTGAAGTCTGATTGGTTTCGACTGTTTCGACACAGCTGACCATGGCACTCCAAACAGTGCATGGGGCAGTTTTGTGCACAGGAACAAGCCATACCGAAGCATTCAGCTTGATCGCACATTCTCAGCTGCCTAGCCTCCTATGTCTTTGGCCTCGGTACGCTCTGATCCATGTATAGCACGACGGGAAATGGCATGCTCATTGCAGTGGTGGCCGTCCTGGGAGCAGCCTTGTTTTGGCGGAGTGTTACTTTCCAAAAGTGCCTGCTACTCGTTGAAATTGCGCGAAGATCGGAGAGCCGTGCAGCGGTAAGGGAGCCCATGACTGCCCAAATCCGGATTTCGTGAACTTCAAGTTTTGCAGGACAAGTCACGGCTCTACGTCCACAGCTGCAAGGCTGACCGCGGGCCCTACTCCAAACGCATGCGGCCGTGGCCTTGGGGACGCCGTTGTGGAGTTTGCACAGCGGTTGCATGCGTTTCGTGGGATGGCCGATTGGTTTTGGACGACTGAGGCCTGTTTCAAAGGGTCAGGGTCATCCGTACCGACGGTGACGTGGCCGCAGCCAGCTGCCGTGCTTGCAGTGCTGCCAGCGGGTTTCTTGCCAATCTTCCTTTTGAGGCGGCAGACACACTTGGAGATCATCCTGCGAGAAATGTCAGACGAGATGATGGCCGCGGTCCTGGTAGGAAGTGGAGTGCGAAGATATATTGTGTCTCTGCCTCGTCTGACTGACTCGTCGTGTGCCTGAGATGAAGAGTGAAGAGTTCGCCTGAGGGGCGGCTTTCGAAGTAGAATGGAGGTGTCGGCTCGGCTAAGCCCAAGCTAAGTCCCTCTCGACACTTCTCCCACGCCTCCTGCATTAGAAGCCCTGCCGAGCTGACAGCTGACCGTGCTGCGAACCGTGACCGTGACTGCGCGCTGCAGGATCACTAGAAAAGGCTGGCCATGGCATGTGCGTTTCTGCAGACTGCTCAGCTGCTCAGTGGACTGACGTGCCAGGGCTGTGATCATCGCCTTTCGGTGCCTTTTGAAGCCTTGGCTCCGGGGCACCGCGAGCGGGCCGTCTCTTTCGCCATGTTGCGAAAGCGAGGTGCAGAAGACGTCGATCGTTCTTTGATGGCAAGTGCGCTGTTGTGCCGCTTTCGTTTTGGATTTTTTGTCCAGGCACCAGGCTTCTGCTCCATGGTGCTTTGGCTGCCATCGCGCTCGCACTCTGCGTGCTAGGAAGGCAGGGAGTCTTCTGCAATTGTCGAGCTGGGCTGATGGTACGGTTTCTTTTGGGAGGCTAACCGATGCCGGCGGAAGCCTGCTGTCAGCAGCGGGCTCATCAGCACACCCACACACACATCTTGCTGTGATTTGCAACCATCAGGCATGCAACACACTTGGGCATCATGTGCGGTCTCAAGTGTATCAGCAGCAAGACTCCGAAACTCACAAAGCATGCCAAAAAGGGTATTGGGATGGCCCACATCGGCCCACCGCCTTGTCAATTGGTCCAGCGGACTCGAACAATAAGACCCGCAGCAGTGTCTGGCGGAAAGTGCTTGCGATCATGATGCCAGTGGCCCCGGCGGAGGGTATTTGACCTTTGCTCTCTCTGGTGCAAATGCTCTTCAAGCGATATAGCCAGAATCCAGAACGACATTTGCATCCGTGCTCCTGATGGAATCGCCTTCTGTTGTGGCACTGTTTTTGGGACGTGCGGGGGCTGCATGCTTCGATGTATTTGGCCATGCATCCCGAGTCCCAGGTCTTCGTGCCCTCGCCGCCAGAGCGCTCGGTACGCTCCGTACGTTCTGCGGGTACGGAGCTTGGTAAGCGCCTCATAGCGACCACGGCAGCAGCGAGACGCCTCCGAATTGTCTCGGCTCCGAGGCACGATTCGCTGTCGANGCGGGTACGGAGCTTGGTAAGCGCCTCATAGCGACCACGGCAGCAGCGAGACGCCTCCGAATTGTCTCGGCTCCGAGGCACGATTCGCTGTCGAGTAGGTGTGATGCGCAAGGCCTGCATGGTGCGGGCACAAGCAGCCCTGCAGCTGCGGGCATTGCGGGGTCTACCATCTTGTACGATGTTGCTCTTTTCGGTGACAGGCACAAGAGAAAGAGGGCGAAGCAGCGGAGGAAGAAGACGAGGAGGAAGAAGACGAAGAGGAGGAAGACGATCTGGACGTGTGGGCCCTAGCTATAGGGTACAGGGTAGAGAGCTGCCAGGAAAGAGTTGAGATCCATGCCATCTGCAGGAGATCGTAATGGACACCGATGACGACNGAGGAGGAAGACGATCTGGACGTGTGGGCCCTAGCTATAGGGTACAGGGTAGAGAGCTGCCAGGAAAGAGTTGAGATCCATGCCATCTGCAGGAGATCGTAATGGACACCGATGACGACGACGATGATTTTGAGGCTTCGCACGTTGGTACCGAGCAGTTTCGTGTTAAGTCGAGGTTGATCGACCCCAGTCTCAAATCTTGTTCTTAACCCGNGATCGTAATGGACACCGATGACGACGACGATGATTTTGAGGCTTCGCACGTTGGTACCGAGCAGTTTCGTGTTAAGTCGAGGTTGATCGACCCCAGTCTCAAATCTTGTTCTTAACCCGACAGAATGACGTAGTTTCTGACAAGCCATGGCCCAATGAAGTTGTTCAGCTGGTTGAGTTTGAAGCCGCGGCAGTGACACTGCGACTTGCAGGCAGATGAAGAGGAAGGATTTGAGGTCGGAGCCGTGCAAGTGGTGGAAACCAAGCGTCCTTGAAATCGGGCAGTTGGTTGGCAGGACGACGAGGAAGACGATGATGTTCTCTACGAAGAGGTGGAATCATTTTCCAAGCAGTTTGACCCAGCAGCAGGGTTCGCAGCGAAGGGCTGTCATGCACTGCCAATCGCTGTGTCCTGTCGCAGGATGAGCTGGACGACACCTACTTCACAAGGGACGAGGTGTGCTGCCGTGTGGCAAAGCACGTGTTGGGTCCTGCATGANAAGGGCTGTCATGCACTGCCAATCGCTGTGTCCTGTCGCAGGATGAGCTGGACGACACCTACTTCACAAGGGACGAGGTGTGCTGCCGTGTGGCAAAGCACGTGTTGGGTCCTGCATGAAATTGGTGAGACTTCACACCGGTTCAGGATGGGGAGGTACTTGAAGCTAAGTGCAGGGCACGCTACCTGAAGGCCGCGGCTATCAGGGAACTGCAGAGGTCGCGATTTTAAGCAAGTTGTTTAATCTGATCAGGGCTCCCCATGGAAATTCCGCCGAGTCCTCTGGCAAATCCGTGGGAGGCGATGACGAGGGAGTGGCGCGTGATGTTCCAGTGTTCGCGCAAGCCTTCGAACAGCCGCAGGCCATACCGCGAAGCCCTGATGCTGTTGGAGATGGGCCCTGAGCTTCAAAGCATCTTGAGCCCGGNGAGGGAGTGGCGCGTGATGTTCCAGTGTTCGCGCAAGCCTTCGAACAGCCGCAGGCCATACCGCGAAGCCCTGATGCTGTTGGAGATGGGCCCTGAGCTTCAAAGCATCTTGAGCCCGGCGGAGTCAACCTTGGTTCGGTGTTTCGGAATCATCTTCTCTGAGAGGTTCATGCCCTGGCGAGCGTGCAGACCGACTTTGGTCGTCTGAGGCCCAGAAGCTACGGTGAGCTCGGCACCGGCAAAAAACAGCAACCAGCCGCTTCGAAAACCCGCCGAGGCCCTGCAGTCTGCAGCTGCGAACGCCCAGAACCAGTTCAACATGGACCGGATGCTGCTTGCTGTCTTGTTCTCAAGCATGTAGATGTCCACATACTTACTTGATCCCTCTTGTCTTCGCGGCTTGTACGTCGTGCACAAGGAGGCAGTAGAAATTGATATCGGCCACAGCAGAATTGAAGGCTCGTGCATTATGGCATCGGCAGTGATCTGGTCGGCGATTGATGTACCTGCAGAAACGCACACAAGATAGATCAACATAATATATATGTACAGATCTAGAAACAACAAGTGTACATATATGTATATATGTCAAATATCTGTATGTATGTATGTATGTATATATATATAACTATATATATATAAATATATAGATATGCACACTTACATAAAGTAAGATGTATATAAATATCTATATCTACATACATATAAATACATATACATATGTGTATATACATGTATATACATATATATATATATATGTGTGTATGTTTTGATAGCTGGATAGATGGATAGATAGATAGGTGTGCGTCATGTGGGCTGGAATTGGCCTCGCGCGTGGTTTTTTGTCTGCTTCGCATGATGCAATTAGCAGCTAAAGTGGCCTTTCCCACTTTGGCAATGCTGAATTCTGCTTTCGTGAGGGCGTGGTGTTTTTTTAACAATACTTGCTCTTGGTAACTAAGAGCGAGGATTGGATTCTTTTTGCTAGTCTAAGACTGACGACAGCACCTAAACACGAAACATAAGCTCACACCCTTCGATGAATCACTCACGTCTGCCCAAAATGATCGCTCTAGCACATTGTCTGCCACTGTCCCATTGTGGGTGGAAGCAGTATCCTCAGCCGATGCTCTACTCCGAGCTGGTGCGTCTTCGCGGCAACGGCGCAGCCTCCGTAGCAAGCAAGCATGTCACTGTGCTCCTTTTTCCCGCTGCCGGTTCCGTTGCACCGGGTACTATGGGTACTGTCAGGGTTTCTATCAAGCTACATATAAGGAAGGCGTGATCTTGCATCTCTGGGCTGCTATGCAACGTCAATGCCGAGGTACACAAGTATATGATACCAATACTTTCTAAAACATGCATATACGAGATTCCAGTGGAATACAGTACCACAGAGTATGAAGCAGCCTTGCGCGGTGTACACTATGACATAATGGAGCACCATGCCACACAAGAGCCAGAAACTGTCTAGTTATCCATGTCAGGCACGCACTATACATATGAATACTTATCTGGCTCTCTAAATGCAAAGAATGAACATGAGCATAAGTATAGAACTATACAACATGTATACATATATATATATATATATCTATATCTGTGTATGCATGCATGCATGCATTCATATGGATGTGAATGTGGATATGTGTATGCATATGCCTGTGGTTATGCATATGTAGATGTATATGTATATGTAGATGTATACTTATATGTGTATGCATCTGTATTCGTACTGAATATGACCCTCCATACCGAAGGTTT
Organism: Symbiodinium sp. clade A Y106; assembly: GCA_003297005.1. NCBI lineage: Eukaryota > Dinophyceae > Suessiales > Symbiodiniaceae > Symbiodinium > Symbiodinium sp. clade A. The sequence goes on from BGNK01001579.1 coordinate 129,940, forward strand.
CGAAGGCTTTCATTCGAGCTTCCTTTCGCCGACAAGTGCACAACAAGGGGGAGCCCTCTTAACTCAAAAACCTTAACCCGAAACCTTGAACCCTAAACCCCAAACCCTAAGCCGCGCCGGCTTTCCTTCAGCTCTTTGAAAGCCCAGAAGCAGCAGAGAGTGACGTGTCCAGATCCCGGCCATTTGCCCATCGCCTATGTGCGCGAGCAACCCACAAGTAGTGCTTCCACAGCGCGACCACTGCCCAACTTGCCCGCCTCTACCGGCCACCAAGAAGAGACTACACTGTTGGGCGACGCTCGAACAGTTAGCTGCATGGCAGAGCTCCTTGGTGGCTTGGAAGCCGGGATACTACAAACTTCGAAGGACAAGTCGCGGCTCTACGTCCACAGCTGCAAAGCTGACCGTGGGCCCTACTCCAAGCGCATGCGGCCGTGGCCTTGGGGAGTGTGCACGACGGTTGCATGCATTTCGTGGGATGGCCGATTGTCTGTAGCTTTCAAGCAGGTGCGCTCTTTGGACAACTGAGGCCCGTTTCAAAGGGTCAGGGTCATCCGTACCGACGGTGACGTGGCTGCAGCCAGCTGCCGTGCAGTGCTACCAGCGGGTTTCTTGCCAATCTTCCTTTTGAGGCGGCAGACACACTTGGAGATCATCCTGCGAGAAATGTCAGACGAGATGATGGCCGCAGTCTTGGTAGGAAGTTGGAGTGCGAAGATATACTGTCTCTGCCTCGTCTGACTGACTCGTCGTGTGCCTGAGATGAAGAGTGAAGAGTTCGCCTGAGGGGCGGCATTCGCAGTAGAATGGAGGTGTCGGCTCGGCTAAGCCCAAGCTAAGCCCCTCTCCAGAAGCCCCGCCGAGCTGACAGCTGACCGTGCTGCGAACCGTGACCGTGACTGCGCGCCGCAGGATCACCGGAAAAGGTTGGCCATGGCACGTGCGTTTCTGCAGACTGCTGAAAGGTGTACAGCACACAGGCCCAGCACGTCATGATTGTGGAAGCACAGAGCTTGAGTTGCTGCACTCCTTTGCCCGAGCAGAAGAACTCGACATAGGACATGCAAAAGACTCTTGCTGCAGGTACTGCCCGCAGTTGTTTGCTGTACGTTGTAAGGGGTGCAAAATGCATCCTAGCAATGGTCTTCATCCGGTCAAACTGCATGATGCACTGTTCCTTTTCGTCGAATCGTTTTGGTATCCCACGAGATTTTGCGTGCAGATTCGAGCGCATCCTCGGTGGTCACAGTAGAGCCAACATTTTCTCTCCCTCACGTGCAAAGAACTTGCGGCACACATGATGCAGACACATGCCACTGGCTGTGCGAAGATGTGGAGTACATCTTGAGACTGAGAGGCGCGGTGAGCTGTGCTAGAACGGAGGTGCTTGTATCCGAAACTTTGACGCTTCCTACGCCCCATAAGCCCAGGTGGGAGAAAGGCCACAGGACGCGAGCGAGTCGAGAGGCGTCAAGGGCATGTGCTGACTCTCCTGCGGGGTCTGCAAAGATCTGAAAGAACCACAGGTCAGTGAAGGCTCGGGTTCCTGAGGCAAAAGGCAAGAATCGATGTAAGTTCGAAAGAAGTTACGCTCGACTGAATTTGTTTTGTGGTTCAAAGCGCGTGCAGACCAGTCCATGCAGTCGGCGCCGCCGCAGCGCCGCAGCCATTCGCCGGGTGCCATCTCTTGGCATGGCTATGCTTAAGGCTTGCACCGTGAGGCCGCGGCCCATCTACGTGCACTTGATCGCGGCATGCCTCATAGGGCTTGGCATGCAGGCCTTTGCTGGCTTTCCGCGGTCGCAGTCCCAGCAAGAAACCCGGACGGGGGCATTGCGGCGAGCAGTTCCCATGACCGGAAGTTCAGGCGGAAAGGGCGGTGTGCTCCAGGCCTTCTTTATGGGCAAGCGGGTGGACTGGTCGCCAGCACTCGACGTGGCAAGCAAGGCGGTGGAAGTGGGCGGTGAAATGCCCTTGGGGGTCCGCTTCGAGCGCCGAGAAGACGGTGCCTCGAAACCGCAGTTGGGACTTCAGAGGGCCGGGGGGCTTTCTTCAAGAACAATAGTAATACTAATAAGAACAGGAATAAAAATAACAATAATAATAGTTGGTATTTCGGATCTTGGGGACTTTGTTCCGGCTGACGTTTGTCTTGAAGTCTCTCATGCTCCAGTACGCAGCATGTAGCGCTCTTTGGCAACTTGCCTGTTGCCCTTGAGGTGCCTTCGTCATCACTGAAATCATCAGCGGCGGATCTGCTTCTGTGGGGGAGCTGGACGTGCAAGTTGGAAATATCATCCATGCGGTGAGCTGCTCCGTGGGTGGCAAAAAAGAGATAACAAGCGCCTTCGAGGTTGATACTATTGACAAGATGTCCCAAGCGATCCTGTCGAACGAGGATGAGAAGGTCAAGATGTTAGTCGAGAAGCCGGATGAAGGTGCCGCTGGCTCCATCAGCTTTTTGACCGATGTGGCGACCAAATTCTGAGCATCTGTGGCATATTAGCAGCCGGGCTGCACTAAGCAGATTCGAAGATCACAAGGTGAACCAGAGTCAGAGGGGAAGTGCCAGCGGGGTCGCAGTGTTTTTTGTTCGGTTTTTGCTTCAATTCGCTTTGGTTCCGGAACTTCCCGATGTTCCAGTTCGGCTGGTGCTCGAGTTTGTCTGCTGGGGCGGGTTCGGGCCTGGTCCCGGCGCAGGGCAGGATAGGGATTTAGGGATAAACTCCTTCTTGGCTTTCGCCCCTGCCTTAGCAAGGTCAGAGTCTACAGAACTTGCGAAAGAGAGGAGTCGAACTGCCAGTAGTGAGGAGGGGCCATCCGTAGGCCTTGCGGTTTCTCTGTATCCCTGTGTCTTGGCGTAGCAGTGTAGCCATGTAGGCGCTTTTCTCTCCTTGAAACACAAGGAGAACAGTTTCAACAGATCGACAATTCCAAAAAGGTGTCGCCAGTTTGAGGGAGAATGCGTTGAATGCAAGTTTCGTTGGTTTTCTTCGCGCTGCATCTGCTACAGGCTGCCTCTCGCCGCTCCCACGAATCTGTGAGACACGGCCTCTATGGACTATGAGCCCGCCTGGGGCGCAATGAGATTCTCTTTAGGGTGCAGGGTTTAGGATTTAGGGACCCCTAAACCCTAAACCCTAAACCCCAGCTACTGGTACTTAGGATGGGACGCAAGAGCTGCTGATTGACTCGTCCCAGGAGCCCCGGAGCAAAAGCGGAAGTGACATACTGATACTATTAGTGCTACCAATAATGACAATATTCGTAGTACGAATTTAAAAAGCAATCTTAATAAACACAATAGTAACAAAAAATTACAACAAAAATAATAGTGACAGTAATAATATCAATAGTAACAATGACATTAGTAGTAATAACAACAATAGTAATATTACGAAAAACAATACAAGCATGGAGAAGAATCATAATCATACTAGTGGTGATAGCAACAATAGTAACGACAGTGCTAATATTGACACTAATAACACGAACAAGAAGAAAATAATAGCAATAGTATCAATCATAACAATAATACCAAGAATAATGGCACTAGCTTTATGAACAAGAAGAAAAATAGTAGTAATAATATCAGTAGTAACAAAAACAACCAGAATAATAGCAATAAAGAAATCAAGAACAACAACAATAATAGCAGTAAGAGTACTAATAGCCATAAACTTAATTATGACAACAGAACCAATAATCTTCATACCAATACTAATACTAAAACAAGAATCATAAGACTAATACTGATAATATTCATAATCGTAATAGTATTAACAAAAGTAATAGTTGTACAAGTAACAATAATACTAATCACAGTAATAGTACTAGTAATAGCAGTAGTTATATCAGTACCAACAACAATAGTAAATAAATTGGAAGAAGAACAATAGGAATAGGAATAACAGTGATAATAAGAGTCTGAGTAAGAGGAAGAGTAAGAATAATACTCAAAATACGAGTAAGAATGAGAATCATTAAAAATAAGAATCATAATAACAATTGTAGCAGAAACAATAATCACATTATTAATAACTTCAATAGAGCATTGCCCTGAAGTGCTCGGAAAGTCGCTTGTGCAGGAGAGAACTGCGAGACGCACCGAGCACCTGCTGGTGGCCGCAAGGCGTCCCTGAAAATAACCGGCACATCGCACATTTTGAAACGTACGTACACGGCTGTTGTGGTAAATGCCAAACCCGAACCCTAAAGCCCAAACACAAAGTCCTAAAACCCTAAACCCCCCAAACCTTAAACCCTAAACACGCAACTCCTGTGTCAGGTTGTCTTTCTTTTTCTTCCATGGCCTCCTCATCATCTCGGCCTCCCTTGGCTTCGAGGACAGCGGCGGTGCAACCAGCTACAGGGTAGGACTTAGGGTTCAGGGTTCTAGGGTTCAGGGTTCTGGGGTTGAGGGTTTTAGGGTTTAGGGGTTTAGGGGTTAGGGCTTTAGGGTTTAGGCTTTATGGGGTTATCGTCTAGGGTTTAGGGTAAGGGTGCTAGACTCTAGAATCTAGAAGCAGTGTCAGTATAGAAAAACCTGAGGGCATCTGAAAACTTCGGGATCTTGAAGCTGTGAGGCTGTGAACTAGGAGAGCTGTACAGCAACGAATCTGTACTCCACGCCAGGTGAATTGTCCTGAACCTCTCATTGCGTGACCGGAACCACTGCTCTGCAAGCAGCATAGCAGCTTGATCTAAGCCTGATTGCAGTATGGTATATCGCATCATATTATGTCCCGTTATAACTTATAGTCTGTAATATAGAATATCATCTTGTGTTATATCATGCTATGGTAACGCGCCGCAAGCAGTGCAGCGTGGGGTGCTTTACGAATCGTCGCAGGCGCGTTGTGAGTCGTTTTCTGACATCGCCGCGGTTCCCCTTCTCAGTACTTGTCATGTTCAACTTCTCGGCAAGTGTCTGCCAGGAAGTTTCGTGGTGGCTGATCTTTACCCCTGCCTGGTCGTTGCCTTGACTTGATGCCCAAGAATCCCTGCGCTTGACGTGTTTTGACGAGGCTGGGAGATGTGGTTTGCCTCGTGCTCGTGATTCTGTCCTGGTTTGGCTCTTGCCCGTGCGATCCCAAGATTCGAGCATGCACATCGATGTTCCGATCTGTTGTGGGCATGTCGTTGCTGAAATGTTGGAGGTACGTCCAATCCTGTCTGCAAGAGCGACAGGCTGCGAGGGGCTGGGTGGCTACAGTGGCTACAGTTTCGTTCTGTTATGTTTGGAGCCTTTGAGAAATTCATGTTGCTGGTTTGTAGATCCAGACTAGAATTGCCGCGAATCCAACATTCGTCTCTATGAAGCCTCTGGTCATCGTTATGGTGGTAGCACCGTCGTCCTGCATGCGTTTCTGGGTTGTCACTGTTCTAGATATGGGTAGTTCTCTAAATTAGGATCCCTTTTGGAGTACTTGTATGAGGGCGCCGTAGTATTTCCCAGGGATGTAGGGAAGCAGCCAGGCGCGGCTTGGAGACACGAATCCGAGCATTCTGACGGACATCCTCCCGGACATAGGAGCCTGGGGCAGTGAGTTTGACTCTGGTGAATTCATGTTGGCTACGCATTGTATCCTAGGTTCGTGCATCTGTGTGCTTTGCCAGTCATGGGCATCTTGTCCCTCATTTACATGCTTCTTGCTCTGGTGGCGGAGCTCCTGCTGTGCAGGCCAGGTGAGAGCATTTTGGTCAGCTTGTCGTCGCTGTGCTGTACTGCGGTGCTGTGTTTTGCTGTGCCCTGCGCCAGATACCTCAGCGAGCTGAGTCACGGTTTCGATGTGGTGCCCGTGGCACCGGTAACAGCCAAACCGGCCAGGGTTTTCTTCAGACGTCTGACTTGTGCTGCACTTCGAGGCACTTCGCCAAAATGCCCACTCTTATGCCTTTAGACATCCTGCGACCGAAAGACTGATCTTCATGTGCTTGCAGGGGCCATGCCGTCTGTCCTGCAACTGGTGTTTTGCTTGCATCCTTTGTCAGGTCATCATGCTGGTATCGATCTTGACCTGTTGTCGAGGATGCCACAGACTTCAGACTTCAGTGCTCTTCGGTCGTATGTGTGAGTTCAACACACTCAGTTCCATCTTGCAGGACTCTGCATCTTCACCGTCGTCCTGTCATGTTTGTACTGGGTAGTGCTTGGGAGCACCATCTCAGGGGCATACCTTTTTTTATGGAGACGAGCAGAAGCTTGTACTCTTGCTGGAGTCTGAACCCACGTCGCCACTGTCGGAAACAGAACCGATGTGGAAACCAACACTCCGAGAAATCAGCACCGTGCAGCACGAAACGGGGTCGGCACGAAACGCGGAACAGGCCCAGAAGCTTGTCGGGGATCATGGTCACTGGGGAAAGTTCGATAAAGGCCGAACTGACGCCGCGACTTTCCTGTCGTCAACGGCTTAGCTGATGCATGTCGCGGCGGGGGACGCAGGCTGGAGGGGAGACTGACATAAGGGGTGGCTTTTTACGACCTCGCAATTCACACTACTGCATGCTGTGCCGCTGGCCTGTAGTATGAGCGAGAACCACCTCGCCCTGCTCTGCAGCACCCTTTGGCTGATGTGTGCCCGTCGTCAGCTTCTGCTTCTCCTGGCTGCCGAGCACTGCAGTGTCTTGGAAGCGGTAGTCGCCTTCGCATGGAACGGTGAAGGCTGAGGAACGTTGGAGGGTCCTTTCCTAGAGTCACCACGGCTTCTACAGAGGGCCCGGATGCAGGCGCACGGCGGATGCATGTGGTGGTTCACGCAGATCACGGGCCATCATGTATACATCCCTCTTGCCAGAACAGTGCTCTCTTCTGTTGCATCGGCTTGGCGGTTGCGGCCTCGGATAGCTATGGTTTGCAACTCCCTTGCTTTTGGCACCCTGTTGCGCAGTCGCCAGTCACGTTGCAGCCTTCGGTTGGGGTCATGTTGATCCCAGACGACCGTCATGGCGACAAGTCCGGTTGAGGGTGGCAGTCTTTCTAACTTTCAACTAGCTTCTTAAGAAATTATTTTGTGACTGAGTGGAAGGTGGGCAGAAGAATTGAATTTCTTTCGGGGGTCTTCCTCGCTGGGATGCCGTCGTGGAGGTGTGAACCCAGCCTTGGAGCAGTGCGACTGCCACAGACCACAGACTCCACAGACCATAGGGGCGCTCTGTGTCGATCGGAGCTTCCCAGAGCGGCTGGAGAGGGGGGTGTCAGCTCACGGTGCAGAAGCTGCAGCCCAAGCTGTCACACAGGGATCCCTTGCATAGCGGCTACAAGAGATGCTGATGTTGATGGAAGCTTGGAGATTCTTCGCGTGTGTGTGTGTGTGTGTGTGAACCTCCCTAGCACATGGGAGCAGAGGGTCACTCCTATTTACTTTTCTTCAACACAAATCAAAGCATGTTGATGTTGTCTTGACTTACAAACACATGCATCTTGAACATNCTCCTATTTACTTTTCTTCAACACAAATCAAAGCATGTTGATGTTGTCTTGACTTACAAACACATGCATCTTGAACATGAGGCAGGGGACCACCGAGGCCTCCGGGGAGCGGTGGTCAAAGAAGACCTCCCCGGAAAGCATGTGTAAATGTACCTGCTTTTTCCACCCTCATTGCATCTGGGGCGGTCGTGCCAGCTGGTGAATGAGGAGCGGAAATGACGACGAGGACGAGGACGACGNATCTGGGGCGGTCGTGCCAGCTGGTGAATGAGGAGCGGAAATGACGACGAGGACGAGGACGACGACGACGAACATTTCAAGTGTACACCATCACAGCAAGCAACAACATGTCTCAAGCCGCTTCCTGTTCTGCTCTTACTCTTTGCCGAATCCATCAGTGTGACACAGCGTGTGTCGGTCAACGACTCCAGAGCAGCGGCTTTCCGTCATGGCGCCGTGGTGGCCCGGAAAGGGAGTCTGGTGATGAACCAGTATGTTCAGCTTCTCGTTCAGACGTTCAGCCCTCCCGTTCAGCTATACTGATTACTTTCTCTCTCTGATGGCGTTCTGCAGACAGCGGCATGTGCATCTGACATGAGGGCAGGCGCAGTAATTGTCGGCTAATGCACGGGATCTACCTCGCTAGTCTGTCCCGTATTTTATCGCTTCTTTATTCCTTTGCAAGGGCATCTGCGCTGACATGAGGGCAGGTGCAGTATCTTTCGTGTAATGCAGTAAACTTCGTCTAATGCAAGTGCCTGCAGCTTCCTTCGGGAAGTACTCGGCATCTGTTTTTGCATTCTCGCCCATACTCCCTCTCAGCAGACTCGCACAGCAGGTGCATTGCGCNTTGCGCAACAGGAGTCACAGGCACAATTGCAGTTGTCAGCAGTTCCAACATGCAACCTTCGTTGAGCCTTGCTTGAAAACAAGCCACAGTCGCAACATCAACACACCAAGCGCCACTCACCTGGCACTGTTGCAATGGACAACAGGAGTCGCAGGCGCAATTGCAGTTGTCAGCAGTTCCAACATGCAACCTTCGTTGAGCCTTGCTTGGAAGCAAACCGCAGCCGCAACATCAACACAGCAAGCGCCACTCACCTGGCACTTTTGCAGTAGACAGGAACGCCTGTCTGCCAGTGACCACGGCTGGTCACTTGGCACAGCTCACTGTACAAGGCATCACCACAATGCAGCATACCACATTGCCTGCCTAGGTCGCCCCAACGTGGGGCTGTGTGTGTGATTGTGTGTGTGAACCTCCCTAGCACATGGGAGCAGAGGGTCACTCCTATTTACTTTTCTTCAACACAAATCAAAGCATGTTGATGTTGTCTTGACTTACAAACACATGCATCTTGAACATGAGGCAGGGGACCACCGAGGCCTCCGGGGAGCGGTGGTCAACGAAGACCTCCCCGGAAAGCATGTGTAAATGTACCTGCTTTTTCCACCCTCATTGCATCTGGGGCGGTCGTGCCAGCTGGTGAATGAGGAGCGGAAATGACGACGAGGACGAGGACGACGNCCCGGAAAGCATGTGTAAATGTACCTGCTTTTTCCACCCTCATTGCATCTGGGGCGGTCGTGCCAGCTGGTGAATGAGGAGCGGAAATGACGACGAGGACGAGGACGACGACGACGAACCTTTCAAGTGTACACCATCACAGCAAGCAACAACATGTCTCAAGCCGCTTCCTGTTCTGCTCTTACTCTTTGCCGAATCCATCAGTGTGACACAGCGTGGGTCGGTCAACGACTCCAGAGCAGCGGCTTTCCGTCATGGCGCCGTGGTGGCCCGGAAAGGGAGTCT
>BGNK01001580.1:519-25065 GCA_003297005.1 Symbiodinium sp. clade A Y106
AATTCTGTATTGCTAAAACAACTTAGTATAAATATATGTCTACTTTTATAAGTATTATAACAACCATATTTACTTAGCAAGTTGTACATATAGTTAACAACCCACCGCCCTTCCAAGTAGTCCTCGCTGCAGAAGTCGGGGGCCGCTGGAGCGACGAGTGCCAGCAGTTCCTCCGTACCCTACGCCGGCTCCGTGTCCAACGCGCCCGCGCCTCTGCAGCCCAGGGCTGGGCGCGCCGCTGGTGGAGCCTGCTGTCGGTTGCCCTGCAGCACGCCGTCGCCAGCTCCGCGCTTGGAGTCTGGACCATGCCGCCGTTGCCTGGTGCGCCAGACGCGCTCCCGTTGGCGTGTTGGACCTCGCGATAACGAGCGCCCCGAGCCGGCTGCCGCTTCGCGAGTATCGCTAGTACCCCGTAGGCGCCTTTAGGTCCAGGTAGTTTCCGGCTGTGGGACACGTTGTGCGGACGTAAAAAGGTGCGGAAAAAAAAGAAAAAATATGACGGGTATAACGCCGTTGCCGGGCGTTAGCGGCTCCGCAGTGAGCGCGCGAGCTGCCGAAGAGAGCTTCCCGAGGTGGACGAGGGCAGTCGCGCGGCGAGCCCGAGCATCGTCGGTGGTTGGACCTTGGGCCCGCGCTTGGGGACACGGATGCTGTGGCGGCAGCTGCACGCAGGAGTGCGGTCCATCGACCGGCCCGGCGGGAGCTCACCAGAAGCCCCAGGTCGAGTTGCCAGCGGATGTCTTGAGATCTTTCACTACTAGTATTTCCGATGACCTTTCTTTTGCTGCTGATATACAAGCTGCTTTGATTGAGTTGGCATCCAGAATACAGTACCGTACGGAGGTCTTAGGATCGGCATTGGGTGAGGTGGGACAGTCAGTGCGCGGATTGCAAGACGGCTTTAGTCACTTGGCAGTGAGTCAAAACCTTCTGGTATGCAACAGGGCCGGGGCGCCCCTCGCGCGACAAAGTATGTAACAAAAGCGGGTTTTTGCGACAAGGCTGGCACGACAAGGGGCGCGACAAGGTCCATCATATATTCATATATGAATGTATGCATGTGTACATGTGTATATAGAATGTGTGTATATATATATGTAGGTATGTATTTGGCTCTGTCTATATTATGAGGCACGCTCGTGTGCGAGTGCTGCAAACGTTGAGCTTGGATTTGAGTGTTGTAGGTTTGGATCCTGGTCGTGCGTCCTGAACTTTGTTGTGAGAGCCGTGCATTGTCGTGGTTTTCTCAGCCGTCGCGCGACAAGGTCTGCGACAAGGCGCGACATAGGCGCGACNGAAATATCATGAGTCATGAAAGGTTAAGCTTGCATCCGTTCCGGCGCCATGCCAATAATCAAAACGCCCCAGCAGCGTGTTGCGACAAAACAGAGGCCAGTTTTGCGTAAGGCCAAGACGTTGCTAAACCCTAAGCCGCTTAAACCTTAAACCCTAAACCACGCTCCTGCGCGATGGAGGCTTCGGGATTGACAGCTTGCTGAACTCTCATTTTCTTTCTATACTTTGCGCACTCTCCCTCGTGAAATCGCAGGGTGTCGGCTTGTTTGCTATTCCGCAACATTCCTGTCAGTAATATTGGAGGTGCCCCAGCAATGCCGCGCGACAAGGGTTTGAAACAAAACTCCGGCGCGACAAGGGTTTGTAACAGAGGGGGGGGGGGCCCGCGACAACACGGGGTATTGACCCATGGCCACTTGGTCGGAGGCTTGGAGAAAATCCACAGCGACTTGCAACAACAGAAAAATTTCATCCAGTCTGTGGTGGAAGCCAAGAATGTGAACAGAAATGAGCTTCATCAACTCAGAACAAACTTGCGGCATTATCTTGAAGAGCGTAAGCAGGAGTGAACGCAGTGAAAGCCACCGTCGAGAGTTCGGTTCAGAGAGAGGCGACATTACTTGCAAGGATGGAAATCCTGGAAGGACAGGTGTTGCCGTTGAGCGAGAACATCAACCGGTCACCATCCACAAATCAGGGAATCGCGTGGGGTTTGACAGCGCCGCCAGAGTTGCCTCCAAGGTTTATCACGGCGGCAGTGTACAAAACGTGTACAAAACCATTACGGGACAACCCTGGGAGACAGCTCTTGCCTTCACTCCTTGGAGAAAGCAGTTTGTTGCAGTGTGCGAAACGGTCAGCGGCCCTTTCGCGAGATACGTGGAGGCGCCCATCCGACACTCGACGGGAATCGCAGCATGGCGCCCAGCTTGGGTCTGTCCCCGTTGCGGCGAGGAAGCAGGACTCGACGACGTTGACGTGCCCCCACAAGCAGGCGACCCTTGCGAAGGGTGCGGGGCGATCCAGCAGTGGGCCTTTGATCGGTTCACCGCCCGAGGCGAGCTCTCCTGCACAGCTGCTTGTGCGCCTGCGGGCTTTTCTGCAGACGCGGCGCCGCCTCCCGCTCCGCCGGCTGTCGCTCCTGGCGCCTCTGGGCAGCCGAGCACGGTTGGCGGCAGCTTTCGCAATGTGCCCGGCGCACGCACGCACTGCGATGTGTGGGCGATGTGCGGCCTGCCACAGGGGGTGCCTGCGCCAACCAACTCCTGGCTGTATGTGCCGCTGCTCCCGGCAGCCGCCGGACAGCTGCAAGGGCCAGCGCTTCAACAGTGGCGTGAGGACCCACGTACCGTGCCGTGGTGGGAACACGCGCACACAGCGCTAGTCACATCGGACCCGGTGCTTGTCGCCACGCTTGTCGAAGCCTTTGTAGCTGCAGTTACACACGCTGGGGAGGCACTTCCCCAGGAACTGCTGGCCGAAGCTTCGGCGCTGCCGCGCAACACCTCCGTGCACCTCGGTTGGGTCGTGCGCAATTTGCTCCAGCCGGACGGGTACATCACAGCAGCCTGCCAAGAGGTGTGCCTCCAGCTCTTCGGGGGTCGAGAATTGCCCACAGAGCTGAATCGCCTCTCCGATGCTTTCCGCCCGCCGGCGCCATTGCCACCAAGCGATGCGGATGAGGAGCACGTCCCGGATGATGCTACTGCTGCCCTGGCCGCCCGCAGGCTGGAACAAACCCGGGGGCCTGGGTGTCCAGGCAGCGGAGCGGCGACACACTCCCGCAATGGGGAGCCCGCCGAGCCCATCCCGTCGGCCCGTGAACGGGGACGTGCGCGAGGCCGTGGACGCCGAGGACGTGGCGGTCGGGGAGCCAACGTCGAAGCAGGCGTGCGCCTCTTACAGCTTCAGGAGCTCGACCTTCCCGCCGAGCTCCGACGTCGCGTGCTCACACTGCAAGCAGCCCCCTGTAAACTGCGAGGTCTGCTGCGCTTCGCCCTGCGCACCGGCTTACGCACGGCACTCGACTTAGTCGCGGCGGCCTGCGGCTGGAAACTTTTCTTTCTCGCGCCCCGCATGCTGCTACACCGCCCCGCAGGGCAACAGTCTGTTCAAGCAAACGAGCTCGAGCAACCATGCGATTCCTTCAGGCGTGGGGACTGCCCCGCGAAGCCACTGCAGCTAGTTGTGCGGGAGGGAACCGCCCCGGCCCCGGCACTGGCGAGCAGGCCCGCGCTGCCCGGGCGGTGCAGCTGGTTCAGCTGGGTGAGCTCTCTGCTGCGGCACGTGCTCTCACCGCAGCGACACAAGGGGAAATGCCGACACCCTCGCGGAACTCCGAGACCCTGATCGGCGGCCGCCTGCAGCGCAAGTGCCTCTCTCGGACGCTGTGCTTGGCCATCGCCCAACCGCAGCCTGCCCATTGCCCGCGACCGTGTTGTTAGGCTGCTTGAGGTGCGCGCCAAGGTTGGCAGCTGGTCCTTCCGGAGCCACCAACGAGCACCTGCGCTTGCTCCTAGATGACCCGTCCGACTGCGCACTCCTCCACCGAGCTGCCGAGCGCTGGGCCAACGCAGACCCAGAGCAGGTCCTCCAGGCTCTGCGGCTAGGGCGCATGGTTGCGCGGCGCAAGCCCAATGGCCGCGTGCGGGCACTCGTCGTTGGCGACGTTTTCCGGCGCCTGGTCGCCCGTGCCCTGGCGCAGCACTTCGCCGGTGCCTTCCAAGATGCGTGCCTTCCGTACCAGTTTGGGCTGAGCACGCGGGCAGGCACTGAGGGCCTGTACAAGCTCCTCCACACTGCTGGCTGCCCCTGCTGCAGCGAGGCCCATGGGGGGCCATCGTAGCCCTGCTCGCGAAAATAGGCGGCGGCGTGACGGGCAGCTGCAAGGGGCGCAGCGGTCTCAGTCGCGGACTGTAGTAGCGCCTGGACCAGGCGGTCGGCGGCCAGCGGCGCCCGTGCTCGAATGGCCCGGAGACAATCGGCCCACGAGGCCCAGTAGGCGGAGGGTGCTGCGTCAACTGCCGAGCGCAACCCAAGGCCAGGCTGCTTCGGGTTTGCATCTGCGCGTGCCAACGCTCCCTTCCGGACGGCTCGAGCCCCCTCACTCTACATCAGCGCTTCAGTAAGGTTGGGGTTTCGCATTGTGCAAATCAACGGGATGGGTCGGCACAGGCAGACCGAAAACCGCCACCGCCCTTCTTGTTCTTCATAATCTAGAAGCAGAAGCAACAACTGCAATAACAGCGACATGGCAGCAGCTGCAGCAGCTGCAATGGCAACTGCAAGAGCATAAGCACGAGCAAGGACAAAACAACAACTCCATGAACACCAACAACACCCAACAACACCCAACAACACCAACAACAACACCACCAACACCAACAACAGTAACAAAAACACCAACAAAAGGGTGCTCAACAGTTTTTCAACATCTCAGGACCAATAACAGCAATTTCTTTCACGCCAGGCCGTGCTTTCTTCTCGAGCTCGCGCCGGCATGTGCGAGAGTGCGAATGGTTGGAAAATCCGCTTGAGTGACGACAGCTTTCATCACCACGGGTCCTCGTCGTTGTTGCCCGCCTCCTCCTGATCATCATTCTCCCCACTAACATGAGTTGTGGGGACATGTCGTTGCAATCGTTTGCCAAAACCGTTGCAATCCCATCAGCATTCAACGGAACTGACAGTAAGGCATCGTATGAGTTGAACGCCGTGTGCATCTGGCTACAGTCTGTGCAAATCTGCAGCATTTATGACACGCGGCAGACACAAAGAGCGCGAGCATTCATGGACGAGCATTGCGCATGGCACGTAATGACAAAGTTGCATATTAGGATGGCGTTTTCAGGTAGGCCATGGAAAAATGAGTTTGTGACCATGTGTCGCAAGTCCGATCGCTAATGCAATTCGACCTTCAGCAGTATTTTCCTGCTTGCTGGCCGTAGTTGAATTTTTCAGTGCCGTCTGTCGAAGACATTTGGACCTGGAAATGGGACAACAAGCTGGCAGCTGCTGTGCGGAGCTGCGGGGAGCTACAACCCAGCAGTGTGTTCCTGGGCCAGCGGACAAGGTTGCCGTCCATGCCGCACTGGAAGATGGTGAGCCCGTGGAGACTTTTGACGATGACGAAAACGCCCGCGAGAAGGCCGATCGACCAGTGCTTCCACCTCGGGCTGGTTTGGCAGGCGCAGCTGTAGCTAGCCCTCCGTCCTCCGTGTCGGGAAATCTGAAGCGAGTGCACAGCAGACACAGCCGGCTGGCAAGCGGTTCTCAGCTCGAGGTGGACGAAGACATCATCCGCGCGGTTTCGCTGGCTACAACTCTGAGAAGCTTTGGCAGGGCGTGGCGCGTAAATCCCCAGCATTTGAGCGCGAGCGAGTTAAGCAGATTGTGGGATGCATCACAGCAGGCAGACAGCATAGATATTTTCGTTTCACATACATGGTCCACACCTGGACATCAAAAATACACCTCTCTGTTGCTGAGCTCGTACTGGCACTATGCCCTGGGGGGCTGGATCATCGCCGCGATATCGGTGGGCCTGCTCTACACAGCACGCCTATTGCCGCTGCCGTATCAAGCCTTGCAGGACTTTGATCCGAACGGCCCTGTTGATGCGGCACCATGGATACACGTTTTCTCCCCCTTTATTGCACTGTTTAGTTTGGTGTGCGCTCCATACATCTCTTCCAACTGCTCGTCAACGACCAGCTGTTTTTTGGATGTGGTCTTCTGCATTCTCTTCAGGATAGTTTGCATTTTCTCCTTGTTAGTATGTTGGTATGTTGTGAACAAACCACTCTGCTGCCATGGACTATGGCTTAGGTCTGTGTCAACCAGTCAGATGCACTCCAACAAGAGCGAGGCAGTTTGTTCAAGAACACTTCTCCTTAGGCCCTTCTCGCACAGCGGCAAGAGACTCCTGTCCCCACCAGCTGCTGTGATCCCCGATGTAGACGTGATGCACGTAGGCGTGCAAAAGCTTCTTCGTAGTTGAGATGTAGATGTAGGTGTCCGTGTTTCTAAAGTTCCCCGCGTCTAGGATTTGCCAGGCATTTATGGCATCGGAGGTTTTTTGGCTGTGTCTCGAGAGCTGCGTATCTTGTGGAGTCCACCTTACCTGTCAAGATTATGGTGCGAGGCTTGGCTACGTTTCATGGGGCGGCGGTTCGTATTTATAGAAACGTTAGCCAGAAATCCAGATTCGGGCATAGGGGGTATCAAGCCAGCTGCCGAACAGTACTGAGGTCTTTGAAATCGCGGCATTTCGCAAGGCCAGCCCACTTGGAAAGTTGGTTTTTCAGCCGCTGTTTATTGAGCGTGACATCTTGGCGAGTTGGCTGGGCACGTACTTGTTGGTAAGCGCAGTGGTCCTCTTCATCGCAAGTGGAGCTGGCCGCAACTCGAGCACTCGTGTCGTCTTCCTTAGCATTTGCTGCCTCGGCCTGCTCCCTGCAGTCCACTATGTCCGGAAAGGCTACAGGGAGCCTCGAGCGTGCTTTGCAACATCTTCTTAAGGACTCAAGCATTGTTCTGAAGTAGACCGCCAGAATCAGCGTGTGTATCCAACAGCTGAGGAGCAGGAGCAGATATCTCGGAGCCTCAGTGACTTTGATGTCAATGAATTGCAATGCCTTAGCGACTTCGACAAGAGCTTTATCCACTCCGCCGTGGTGCAGTGGTACGGAAGCCTTGACGAGTTCAACATGTTCGTTCGGGGTCCTCTGAAGGATGAGATTGTGCAGATGATGCTGCTGAGTCGAGTGCCACTTCACTATATCATCCTGAGCGTCAGCCCTGTCGCGGGCTTTCAGCTTGATTTGTTGGCAGGTTTGCTGGCTGCAGGCCTCCCCTTTGAGGCATGGGGTAAATGGCTGTTTGGCCAGCTCCTGGCACTGAACATGTTGGTAGCATCTGGACCCCGGTTCAGGATGTCCTTTCCAAGCTTTGAATCACGCTTCCCAATGACAGCTAAGCGGCTAGCTCTTCATTGAAAGCGCCAAACCCTCTATTCTTTTCTAAACCCTAGCCGTAGCCTGATATGAAGAACATGCCGATAGGCTGAACCCCCAGAATGACCGAGACTTAAGTGCTTGCTTCAGCACGCTGTAGTTCGAAGGTATGCGAGGCGAAGTGCTTCTTCTGGTTATCTCAACGGTTTGCCAAGCCGCTCTTCTCCCATCCAGCTCTGGATTTTGGGCAGACTTTTTTGGTGGTCATTCTGTTTGCTTGTTGCCTGCTTCCGCCCTTCGTCGCCGTGTTCATATCCTACAATGCGAGTCTGATGGGTGCCATATTCGCGTCACTGGCTGCCTTTGCCATTCTGGTCATCACGTTTTCTACAAAACCTTGCCGCCTCAAGACGCTTCTGAGCAAGTAGGCCGCAATCCGCTCCCATCGAAAAGAGCCCAATTCTGGTCCAAGGACCCTAAATCAGACGATGAGCGGGAGAGCGCCAAAAGCAGGAACATTTCGGCGGTGATTCATTTTTCTTGCGCTGGTCACACCGCACGACCTGTAAAGTAACATGTCAGGCACTGGCACTTCTTTCCCCCATAGACTCCTCGCACAGGCTCCCAAAACGCCCCTGCTCCCGGAACTTAAGGCGGGAAAATCAGACCCTCGAGCAGCAACAAAGCAAGCGATAGACACGGTTCCAGCGATAACTTAGGATAAGCTCGGACGTGCTTTTAGAAAGGTGTGCATGACGTCCGCAAGTTCAGATGAATGTCAAACCGGCAGTGCAGCACTGAGCTCCGATCGTTGGTGAACCATGCATGAATCATGTGTGTATTCCATCTGCACAGCTTGTGGTATTTCAGCACATGCACTCTCGTGTAGGTCCGTGGGTGCATGTCATTTTGCGCGAAGCCTTCGCCACTCCTGCCTCGACCACCTCTTGGGTTCCCACCACGCGGGCTACTGGCGCACGCTGGACAAAGACGGCCACGAGTAAGTCAGAACGGAGCGCGCGCAGCGAAGGTGCGCATCGTGCAGTTTAAACGACTTGACCACAGAGTATCTTAAAGCATCGCCATTGCCCGTGCAGGCGCTGTTGGCTGGCAGGCCTCTGGTTGTGTGCGAACAGAGACAGTATGGTAGCGCTTTCTTAGCCAGACTGATGAAGGTGCCTGGTGCGACTGCGCCGACCGTGCCCCCGACTCAGCATGCGTGTCCTGCAGAGGGTCAAAGAGCCCTTTCTCCAGAATGTTGCAGCGTTGAATGGTATTGGTCTCCATCGGCTGCACTTCACTTGCCTTTCAACAGGTGCTATCGATTTGCTGAATATGGCCTGGAGCTTATTGCAGCATCCCATCTTTACCACTGCAGCTACAGCACGGCACAGGCCACGTGTTGTGCCGGCCTGGGTCGATGGCTGCACCAGCTTCGTCGAACAATCCGGAAGTTCAAGGCCGTGTGTTGAAGAGACGTGCCACATGGATCGACATGGTGCGAATACGAGTATAGAGCAGAGCAAAATGAATAAACTTTCTAGTGTATAGTGACGTGCATAGTATACAGTGTGCCGTATACAGTATATACTGTATAGTATATAGTATTTAGTATATAGTGTATAGAATCTGCTGTATAGTATATAGCATGCAGTATAAAGTACAAAGTACATAGTTTATCGTATATACTAGCCTAGTTTATAGAATAAAGGGAATAGTCTATAGCATATAGCAAGCAGTTTATAGTGTACAGTTTAAACCGGAGGAATATATAGTGTACAGCATATAGCACATAGCAAACAATATACCCTATATAACACCCTATAAGATGCCCTATAGAATCCCTAAAGAACAGGATTCATATATGGGAAGTCAGGAGCCGAAGACCTGAGAACTCCCCACTTAAAATGTAGCTTACTGAGAGGGGGACTTTCTATGAAGGAAATCAGGAATCTAGGGGAACAGCCTTTAGAATACCTTAAAGGTATTAACCTTATAAAACACCCCCTACTACCTTATATATACCTTGTTGAATACTCGAAATCCTGTAGATTACCGTGTAGAATCCTTCCACTCTATGCCCTATAGGGTACCTTACACAATACTTGATGGAATACCCTATAGAATTTCTCATAGAATACCTAGTATAACACCCCCTAGATACGCAATAACTTTGCGGAATACCATCTGGAATACCCTATAGAGTACCTTATAGAATACCAAGAATATGATACCCTATAGATAAGGTCAAAATCAGGAGGAGTCCAATACTTGAGAATCCACCATTTGAGTTTCTAGCTTATTGCTTATTGGGTAGGGGATTTCTATTAAGGAGATCAGGAATCTCGGAGAATAGCCTATACACACCTTCAAGAAGTTCATATAGAATACCCTAGGTAATACCTTATAGAATTCCCCCTAGATTCCTCCTGTATACCTTATTGAGTACCCTGTAGCTTATAGAACGCCCTTATAGAATACCTTCTGGAATACTACCTATATATACCTTATAGAATACCCTGTCGAACCCTTGCAGATAAAGCGGTTATCTAGGGAAAGCCAGGAGGAGCCCAAGACCTGAGAAATCGCGAGTTGAATTGTAATTTATTGCGTAAGGGATTTGTATGAAGGAAATGCGCAGTGTAGGATCTAGGAACTCCTCGAACAAATCGACTTTATTTTGTACGTGATTTATACAGAGACTAGAATACCTTATGCAATACCTTCTATATACACATACCTATGGAAGACCTTGCGCAACACGTTGTGGAGGAACCTATAGAATGCCTTTAGACATTTCCCCTACGCTATATATACCTTATAGACTATCATCTGGAACCCCGTAGAATACCCTGTGCCACAAGGACTTCATGTGAGAGAACATACGAAGCCAGGGTTGGTCAATAGGGGGGCGGGGCTAGCGTATGTGTATATATATATATACACACACTTTTTGCAGTGTATAGTATGTCTGTATGTGTATATATATATATGTCTGGAATATATACAGTACAGTTTTACAGCATAGTGTATAGTATACATTATACAATGTTTATTATGTAGCATATAGTACACGGTGTACAGTATACAGTATGCTGTATATGGTATGTAGTATACAGTACATAATATGACTGCAGTTCCGTATTAAACAGTAAGTGCTGGGACTTGACAAGAGTTGGCTTTCAGATGATGGCATACCGTCTTGCAGGGTATCGTTGTGATTGTTTCTTCAATCGTTTGTCCACCGGCAGCACCCAGAGGTTGGACGCAGACCAGTGGCCAGAGATGTCGTGGTGGTCATTGCAGGCCACTTTCCTGCAACATGTGCAGAAGCCAAAACCAACTGCTGTCGCGAATTGCAGGCCCTACAGCTGTGGGCAAATCCGACGTTGCCGCAGCGCTGATGGACAGTTTCCGTGACCAGGGGCAAAAGGACCGGGTCACAGCCAGCATGGCAGCATGGAGCTTGGATAGCCAAGACGACGACAACGCCTCCTCCTGACCGGCAGGCCTGCCTCATCAGCGCTGATTCGGTTCAAGTGTACAGAGGCCGGACCCGCAGCTGCAGAGGCTCCTGGCAAATTGTAAGGCGTATTCAGTTATTCAGTACCATCCCAGGTCTGGACATCGGCTCCAACAAGCCATCCAAAGCCGAGCAGGCCACCTCACGCCGCCCATTGCACCTATATACAACCGTTGAGTGGTCCGAGTCTGGCCCATGTCGCATTGCAGGAGAGGTGGCCGATCGAGCTGATAGACGCTCGGCAGATTCAGAATTGAACAGTGGGTAGCAGTGGAGTGGTGGGAGAGACCCAGCAGGACTGGCTGGAGCCGGACAGGCCGGATTCTCAGGCAGAGCGCCTAGCAGTCTAGCAGAAGTCGCCGGAGAGATAAGACTGGTTGCATCCAGGCGGGCCATCTTCTGTGGACTTTTACGAATGCAGCTTATGTATTTGTGAGGCCTTGCACAGCTGGCACGTGGACAAGGGAAGCGTTGCGCTGGGGACTCGTCGACATACAGTGCAGTCAGTGATGCAGCTGTCCCTTGCAACGGAGGATCCATTGACACTGCCGTTGGCAAAGGTTGCGTGCCTATTGTGGTCGGTGCCCAGTCGGCACAGGGTGTTTGAAGCCTGAAAATCACGGAGCATGGCTGGTGGCCTCTTGCTGCCTATCGCAGACACTCACAATTTACTTGCCTCCTGGACTTGGCATTTTCCTGTGCCCCAGGTGGCTCCTGCAACTTGACTGCCACCATGACTCACGCAAGAGGTATATGCAATATATGTGTGAGCCCGATACCTTTAGGGTCTATTTAGCTAGCTTTCTGTGTATAGAATATCGAATGCTTAGCTAAATGATACATAGCCATGTCGGGCATCGTACAAAGCGAAACCCGAAAAGTTTTGGCCCGACCCAAGTATAGGTTTTAATACACAATCATCCAGCCCTCATCCAAGTCCATACATGACGTCGTGCTTGCAAGCGACATACTGCTCTGCAGCTGCCAGGATATGATATCGGTTGTCATTGTGTATGAACACAACAACACCACGGGGCGCAGTTGCTGTAGTACTACCCAGGATGTAAGGAAAGCAATGCACAAATAAATTCGTCAAACTCTTCATCTCATGAGATGGACGGCGATATCAGCCATACATCATGGCATGATTTCATGTGGCATCATGCTACGCAACAACTTATATGTATATATACATACATATATACAAACATGCGCATATAGACATAGATGTGTGGGTACGTATACATATATATATATATATATATACACATAAAAATGCACGCACACACACACATATACATATATATATATATATATGTACATATAGATATATATGTATATATGTGTACACACATACTTATGTGTGCAATCTCCAAAGCCCGACAGAATACTATGCTAAAGGCTTTGAACCCTGTAGGATGCGATGTTTTACTACCCCTGAGGCTTTAAACTTATAAAATGCAAAGATTTACTACCCCAACACGTTTAAACCTCTAAATAAAAGCCGAAAGGTTACTACACCAAAAGGCTTTAAACCTGTAAGACCCGACAGATTACCACCCCAAAAGCTTTGAACCTGTAAAGCACGAAGGTTTACTACCCCAAAAAGCTTCAAACCTGCAAAACCCGAAAGGTTGCTACCCCGAGGGCTTCAAACTTGTAACACCCGAAAGTTACTAACCCAAAAGGCCTTAAACGAAGTCTATCTAAAGTCTGCAACACGTTAAAGTCTGTTATAAGAACGGTTGTCATGGGAGGTCACAGCATGCACGTAAACATACCTTTAGCTGGTTGGGCACATACATGTGCAAAACACAATATGCCAAAACTGTTTTGGGCTCGCGCGTTCAAAGCATGCTCAGCGATTGTCGTGCAAAACCTTCTCTTGCGTGTTTGTCTTTCTCGGCGAGACAACTTGTGCTTGATGTGCTTGGAAGTGATGTCGCCAACAAATTTTTGGAAGGTGGCTGGTCTCATACGACTCCAAACGTGTTGGTGTGCTTCACATACCAAATGTCCGATCTCATGGATTGCTATAGAACCTTTCCAAATCTGCCGAAAATATCGTCGACCGTTAAGAAGTGCTTTGAGTTGCGACATTTCCTGAAAGCTTACGCTGCCAGTACCAAAACGCACTCCGGGGCCCCAAGAGCAGCCATCAAGTTCAACAAGCGACCCGCCGAAGCGGTGTGCAACGTCTGTCAAGATTTGCAACCTTGTAAACCTTATCGGTCATTACAAAGTACAAAGTACTGATTCTGTGGTTACCAACATGTAATTGAAAAAGTAACACAACAACAAAGTATAACTTTCTCCATGTGGAAGCAGGAAGCGGACCCACCGAGCAACGTTCCTTCAGCATGGCGTCGTTCAGCTTAGAAACATAAGGTTGAATATTTGGCAACGCTTGCCAACGTAAATACTCCTTGCACCAGCGCTGATGTTTTGAGCTCTGCAGTTTTTGCGTGTAGCCGTAAACCCGGTAAGGGAGGATCTCGGTCGGGACTGGGCCCTGAGGCAAGTGTATGCAGTTTCAAACCAGAGCTTCCGCAACAGAAGCTTACAACACATCGGAAACCCTGCTCACGATTCTGTCCTGAGATCCCGGATCGGCACACACACCTTTGATTTGGGGATTCGATTCATTATAGGATATAGAACGTGAGGTTGGGTCCGTGCAGTTCTTTAATGTAGAGTCCATAGGTATTTGATTCCCTAATACACCCACATTGGTCGCTTGCGGAAACTGGTACAAAAAGATTTGTGTTACCTATCCTAGACCCTGGCCCTAACGCTAAATTTTAGCACGCTTAGCCCTGGAACCCCGAATTCTCAAGCCGTAAGGGTCCGAACCGTCGCCTCAAGCCTCAAAGTCAACTCCAAGATACATAAAGCCCTTGACGCATCTCATGGCTTCCACAACAGGACTACATAGGTGGACTACTAGCTCGACAACAACAAACTATGTTTGAAGAGAAACCGTTAGAAAATCCGGTGCTGTCGAAGCGCAGTATACCAAACGTTTAGGAAGGAAACACTTCATACCAAGTTGTATGTTGTCCAACAATCCCGACTTGTTTTTATAGCTGTATCTGTATAAAGATAACACAGTTCGATAGTACTAACTTCGATGAAAGCAAACGCTTCTGAATGTTTGATCCACCTCTCATTGTTTTGAGGATCGGAAAACACAGGAGTTTGACGATAAACAATGATACAAAGGTGATAAAAGTGATAAGAAGGTGATAAGAAGGTAGGCAGGGGCATAGGGTAAGGATTAGATGGAGGATAATGGGACGGTGAAAGAAGAAGGAAGGGGAAGAGGGTAGGGAGGAGGTAAGTGGTAAGGGAAAGGAGATGGGAAGGAAGAGTGGAAGGGAAGGAGGGGAAGGGAGAGAGGGGGAGAGTCAGGGCTAGGGGAATGAAGAGGGGAGGGTGGTCTGGGGGAGGAGATAGGGGAAGGGGAAGGGGGTGCTGGAGGGTGGGGGCAAATGATGACACCAAAGAGGGGCGGTTCGATAACACCAAATTTTCTGAAGTGTTTTCTTTCAGAAAACTTGGTGCTATCGAACTGCGCTGCTGTGTTATCCATTGCAAATGATGACAACAAGCAGGGGCGGTTCGATAGCACTACATTTCTGGAGAGTTTTCTTTCGTAAATTTGGTGTTATCGAACCGATGCGTTGCTGTGTTATGCTGTGTTATCCATTGCAAATGATGGCAACAAACAGGGGCGGTTCGATAGCACCAAATTTTCTGAAGGGTTTTCTTTCAGAAAATTTGGTGCTATCGAACCGCTGCGCTGCTGTGTTATCCATTGCGAATACTGACAACAAACATGGGCGGTTCGATAGCACCAAATTTTGTGAAGGGTTTGCTTTCAGAAAATTTGGTGCTATCGAACCGCTGCGCTGCTGTGTTATCCATGGCGGTTCGAAAGCACCAAATTTTCTGAAGGGTTTTCTTTCAGAAATTTTGGTGCTATCGAACCGCTGCGTTGCTGTGTTATCCATTGCGAATACTGACAACAAACATGGGCGGTTCGATAGCACCAAGTTTTGTGAAGGGTTTTCTTTAGAAAATTTGGTGCTATCGAACCGCTGCGCTGCTGTGTTACCCATGGCGGTTCGAAAGCACCAAAGTTTCTGAAAGGTTGTCTTTCAGAAAACTTGGTGCTATCGATCCGATGCGCTGCTGTGTTAACCATTGCAAATGATGGCAACAAACAGGGGCGGTTCGATAGCACCAAAGTGCTGCTGTGTTATTCATTTCAAGTACTTAAAACAAACAGGGGCGGTTCGATAGCACCAAATTTTCTGAAGGGTTTTCTTTCAGAAAATTTGGTGCTATCGAACCCTGCGCTGCTGTGTTATCCATTGCGAATACTGACAACAAACATGGGCGGTTCGGTAGCACCAAATTTTGTGAAGGGCTTTCTTTAGAAAGTTTGGTGCTATCGAACCGCTGCGCTGCTGTGTTATCCATGGCGGTTCGAAAGCACCAAAGTTTCTGAAGGGTTGTCTTTCAGAAAACTTGGTGCTATCGATCCGATGCGCTGCTGTGTTATCCATTGAAAATGATGGCAACAAGCAGGGGCGGTTCGATAGCACCAAATTTTCTGAAGGATTTCCTTTCAGAAAATTTGGTGATATCGAACCGTTGCGCTGCTTTGTTATCCATTGCGAATATTGACAACAAACATGGGCGGTNACCAGCACAGGGAGGGGTGGAGGGCGGGAGGAGGGCGGTGGAGGGGGGGCGGAGGGGGTGGGACACGGGTGGGTTGGGGAGGGGTCAGGGTGACACCATTTGAATTAAATTGAAATAATTGAAATCCAGGGGTTCTGGGGTTGAGCCACCGACCCCACCGATTTCAATTATTTCAATTGTTTCGGGTACCCCCGACAATTCAAATAATTGAAATCCCGCTAGTCCGTGGGCCCAAGCCACGGAACCCCACCATTTCAATTAATTGAAATAATTGAAATCAGGGGGATTTCAATTATTGAAAAAAATTTCAATTGTTTCCGGTGCCCCCGACAATTGAAATAATTGAAACAATTGAAATCCCGCTGGTCCGTGGGCCCAAGCCACGGAACCCCACCATTTCAATTAATTGAAATAAATTGAAATCGGGGGGATTTCAATTATTTCAATTGTTTCGGGTACCCCCGACAATTGAAATAATTGAAATCCCGCTGGTCCATGGGCCCAAGCCACGGAACCCGGATTTCAATTATTTCAATTGTTTCGAGTACCCCCGACAATTGAAATAATTGAAATAATTGAAATCGGTGGGATTTCAATTATTTCAATTAATTGAAATCGGTGGGTTCTGGGGTTGGGCCACCGTCCCCACCGATTTTAATTATTTCAATTATTTCAACTGTTTCGGGTACCCCCAACAATTGAAATAATTGAAATCGGTGTTGCTGTTTCTAATTTTTTTAATTATTTCAATTGTTTATATTCTATATATTATAAAGGAAAGAAATAAGGCGTCAAATAGACCCAGGAGGTATCTCTCTCATATATGTGTACATATGTGATCATGCGGGCCCTTGCACCCAAACCCTACACCCGACCCAAGCCTAGCTTCTGTCGTGCTTGCAGGGTGTAGTTGCCGTGTTGACATGGGTTCTTTTGTTTGTTTGCCTGTTGGAGTTTGCATAATCCACTGACATGCAGCTGTGTCGGGGAGTGGTTACGGAAAGCCTTGTGCCATGTGTCGAGTACTTTCCCTCTGACGCAACATGAGGGAGGCCCAAGTCCGACACCTTTATCGTGAGAATCCAAAATCTGAAGAGAAAACCTTGAAGATGCAGTCTCGCTAGGCTCTCGTGCCTGTCTCGCCCCGAAATGTCTGAATTTCAGTGCCGAAATCCCAAATCCAAATCGAGGACCCACCCGTTGACATGGTATCCATGGCGCATTTGCAAGACTCGCGCCTTAGGCATGTACCTGGACTGGCTGGTGAAAGGCGAACCTGATGCAGCAAAGTCGGCACTGGGCTCATCTGCTGCGCCTGTTTGTGTTTCTATCTCCATACGTCAGATTTACGCCCATTTCTTCATTGTTGTTGTTCCTTTCGGTTTGAAGTTCTGAAGGCCTTCTGCACTGTTTCCAAGGACCCGGAAGTGCAGGCACAAATCTCCGAAGAGCTGCGGCCCTTTCAGGTGCCACTGGGTGCGCTGCCTTTTTTTCATGGCTTTATCTTTTGTCGCTGGCAGGATGCCATGGATTGGGATGGTGCCCTGTCCTTGCTTGCGTCGGTGGATCCGATAAAGGCGAGCTGCTTTGCCGTGCCAGCTGAATTATGGTTGGTGTTGATGGATGTAGACATGGGCGGTTGCGATGTGACAGGCTGACAGGATCATGCCAAACAACTGGCCGACTCCTCAAAGCCATCTCGCTGTGGGACCGGTTTTGTCTTCACCTCAGTCGAGGGATTGAGCTCCCAGCACACCAGGCGACAGCTGTCGAGGCAACTCGAGGCCCTTACCGCTCAAGAGGCCTTCCTTCATTGCTCGGATCCGGGGCGGTTCGGATCGCTGGCAGGTGGCCAGATCTCCGCCGAGGCAGACTGGAAGAGGATCCCGGGATCGTTTCTGCGCAGGGCATTGCTTTGGTGAGGCATCGTTAAGCTGCAGGGACTTCGCCGATGTAGCTTTGAGCCGAGGCTACGACTTTCGGGCGATCTTTCTCAGCCCACATGATCGACCAGCACTCTTCCACCGAATAGACACTTGCCGCACGACTTCTGCAAGAGAGCGATGGGTACAGGAAGGTTGTGACACGGGTTTGGGGTAGAATTTGGAGCAGCTAAGGACAGGCCGGCTCCCAACCATGGGGATCAGTCAAACTGCTATCTGCCAGTAGACGGCTTTCTGGCCTTTCTTATTCAGGCGCTGTGTGGCCATGCTGCAAAAGGGCTTCCTGGAGGAAGTTGCGGGGGCCTCGAGAAGGTCCAGCTGCGCAAGCAGGCAGCCTCCACAATCTGAGGCCACGCTCCTCGAGAAAGGCCAATTTTTGCATTGCTGGCATCGAAGAAAGTTAAGATCCCTGATGCATGAGGCCTTATCTCTTTGGATACGCCTGCGGCTGATGCAATTGGCCCATTCCTGAGTTGGCGCTTGGTTGTGCAGTTATACAGTTATACGGTGCCCCTTTCGGTTCTCGACCCCGGAGGCTACCGGCAGGTCATTGAGTATCTCACGAGGCGGTCCCACTAGCTGTGCATTGAGCGAACGGGTGAAACTCGCTAGTGGTGGCCGTCCTCATTCGGATCGTGCTTTCTAGCAAAGCCTGAGGGCTAGCAGCATAGTGCACGGGCACAGGCCGGAGCCGCAGTATGGAGATGCCGCGAGTTTGGTGGAGTTTGTGCGAAAGCCAGCTGCCAAGAATCACCCTTCTGGTCCTTCACACTTTCGATTCCTGCGAGAAGCTTGCTGCCTTTGTCGGCGAGGTTTGGGTCTGTCTCGAGGCATCGGCCTCAGATTGCCATGCCCATGACATCCCATGACTGCAAAACGCTGCAAGCCTGTTTGCCTTGGAGTTCTGAGTGTTCAGGAACTATGCCAGATCACAGATGCGACTTGACAGTCATGGAACTTTGATGAACTTTGAATTTGGTTTGTGCATGCTGGCCCTTCGCTTCGTGAGTTACCACGGCAAGCCCCAGGCATTGGTTCATGAAGGAGACTGAGACTTGGGACAAGTCAAGTCAACACTTCGCTGTTCCATGAGAACTCTTGCAGGACACAGCTTTCGTGTGGGTGGAGACGGACCCAAGAAATCCCGCACTGACTGGGGTCTGAGCCTGAAGTGCCGCGATGCGCACAGGGCAGCCGGTTCAGAAATTTGCATAGTTAACTTTACTACACTTTACTGCTATTCGCCTGCGAGTTGCCGACTTCGTTAGTTACAGTAATCCCTTGGAATCCCAGCGCATCTCCTCACCAAGGTCGAGGTGAGCAGACTCTGCGGCCTTGATGAGTTTGACTATGCTTCTGAGGCCTTGATTTGAGAGGGCGGATGGTTATTTTGTTATTATGATTATCGTTATTATTAAGAATAACCATTATGATTATGGTTATTATTATGATTATAGGGGCATGGGAGAAGCAGATTGCAGCGGGCACTTGCGTTCCTCCGCGAGCGCCAGGCAGAGGTGGATGGTGAGGTTCGACAAAAGCAGGCACGGGGCCTGTGATCCTTCACAGGGCAGGACAGAACAATGACCGAGTATATAGTTATTCAAGATAGTATATAATATATATATGTATATAGAGATAATGGTATATAGTCTATAGGTATATAGTATATAGTATATAGTATATAGTAGAAAGAACACTAGTATGTGAGAAGCAGTGAACAGGCTGAGCAGGCTTCGGCCATGGCTTGGACTTTTACGAGTGCGCTGGAGCAGGGCGAGGTGTTGACAGCCCAGGAGCAAAACTTCTCAGAGGTATATAACACAGGGGACCAGGGCGAAGGTGGTCGTGCATATCTGCCGTGCTCAGCCAAGTCCCCGACAGTGGCTTAAGTGCAAAAGCTGCAGGAGTTGTCTGAGCTGCTTCCGCGAGCCGACAACTGCACGAGAAGAGCAAGAGCCTTACCGATTTTCTCTCGCCGCAGATGCTTCAATGCCATTCGTGACAAGGTTCCCTCAGCAGCCAGACAGCAGCCTCAAAAGATTCGCGCCATCGCCGTTGAGAGTAAAGTTCCCTGCCTCGTGATGGTGGGTTTGCCTGCAGGGCGGATGTGTGCGAGAGAGCTCAGGTCCCGTATGGCAAGGCTCGGAAGCGCGCTCTTGCAATGCACGGACAACGTTGACCACGCTATGACAGAGGTGTATTGGCCTGGGCGGCATCGCAAGCAATGCCCTCAGACAGCCGCTTGAAGGCTTGCGTCCCATCAACATGCACTTAGTACATGCAGGCCCATCTCTAGCCGGTGGAGCCGTCCCATGTTTTGTAAAGCAATGTCGTGGCGGCTGAGGTGGGGTTGGGGAAACCCTCTGGGTAAGTTGCACCGACAAGGGCTGCAACTTTTCCAGTCCAGCGGCTGGCAGGCTCCCGAGCCCCCGAACAGATGTTCCATCCAACGCACAGGCGCGCGTGCGCATCTTGGCAGGCCATTGGGGAGAGCGACGACAGCGTTGTTCCAGCGTTCTGCTGGCCGACACGACGCCCGCAGCACTATGTACTGCGTCAGGTCAGTGGTGAAGCACAGGCGGTGGTGTGATGGTTGCAGTGCTGGATTCCGCTACATGTTGAGCGCAGTGTTAAGGACAAGCTGGAAAGTTTCCGGCAACTGTGTCTGGAGGGGATATTCTGCCGCTCATCAGGCCCTTTCCCCAGGCTCGCAGCCATCGGTACTCTTACCAGAACATGTGTTGATCCGCATGTGGCGTAGACTCCGCTGGGAAGGACTTCACAATGAGACTTGACAACAAAGCTGTTCGGCTGCAGAGAAAGTTCGCTGTAAAGGCCATCAGGAGGTTGATGTTGTAGACAGAAAGCCGTTTTATAAACCCCAAACTGATGGCAGACTCTTTGTCTGCACATGTGTTCACCCCCCGACCACACAGACCTCGTCTGGCAAGTCCGAGTTGCGAGAGTGTAAACCCTAAACGGTTAAACTAAACCCTAAAGAACACGTGTCCGAGTGTGAGCTCGGAAAGACCCAAGAGCAAAGGCGCAGCTGGCTCGACACTTGCAGGCAGCAGGCTGTAATGTACATCCGGAGACCTGGGATGCGCAAGACTTTCTGGCCAGCCCTCCCTCTGAAAAGGGATTGTTCTTTCTGAAACACAGCCTCGGCGTGAAAGGCACTGGTGTACACTTGTTTGATTATTCTGGCCTATTGCAGCGACTAAACGAGCTTGGAAACAAAGGATGCCGACAGTTCATCGTGCAGCGCTACGTGTGGCCACCCGCATTACAGAACGGGCGAAAGTGGGTGTTGAGGGCACATGCTCTGCTACATGGGAAAACCGACGGCACTCTGCGGCTGTACTGCCATAGTGACATCATTGCCCTAGAGTATGGTCAGCCTTACACAGAGCAGTTGGACCTGCGCGCTGCTCACATCAGCAACGTCGCGAAGATCAAGCACCTGCCCAAGCCAACGCTGGTTGACGATTCCGAGCTTGCGCATCAAGTGCATCGCTTGACGGAGCAGGCATTCGGAGCTGTTCTTGAGCACGCGCCAAGGGGGCCGTTCACTCCCGAAGAGTCGGAGCTTTGTCAAGTCTTCGGCCTGGATGTCATCCTGGATGCAGGTGGGAAAGCCTGGTTACTCGAAGTGAATGACTACCCTGCGATTGCATCCGGCACCATGGAGCACGTGGACACGGCGGTTTACACTCGGCTGGCGAGGGATCTCTTGCTTCTTGTCGTTGCTCCGAAACTGGATGGTACAGACCCGGCTCCAGGAGGTTGGTGCGAGCTGAAGTTGCCGGAGGACAGGGCACAATACTTGCTTCCAAGAGTAACTTGGACCAGATGCAGTCTTTCATAGATTGGGGTTGCAACAGCAGAGGGCAGCCAGTGTGCATAGATTCTGGCCTGTCAGTTCAGAGCCTCGCGCGCATGCCTATGCCTTGGCTCAGCATAGGTTCAGTCTAGAGGAGATTCGAGGGGCGAGGAATTGATGTACATGTTGGACGGAGTTCTGAGTGGTGTGAGCCTTGCGGAGTGGTGGGATCACGTCTCTTGGCACCGCTGGCCCGGCAATGCAGATGGCCCAACTTGCAGCCCAACTGGCTCGCAACTCAAGCAGCTGTTGCTTTCACTGTTGTGCTTCATGCAGATGGTAGCTGCCGTCGGACAGCATCATGCACAGCATTGACTTTGCATTGCAAGCCGACTCGGCTCAAAGGGACACTGCTTCACTGTCTCTTTCACTGTTCCTCTTCGACTAGCAAAAGTCGTATCGCAGAGAGGGCCATGACCTTCGTGTGCCCCTCGAGTTTCTTTCTGCATGTCAGCGACAGTGTGAGTCAGCACTGCACCCCATTCCGCTCAACATGAGGTCTGCTACTCTGGCCACGCATTCTATCCACTTCGACTACTTGCCTTCTTCTGGATCGCAGCACTGCCCTCAGAGGTATTGGAGAGCAGATGTCCCGAGTCGAGAAGTACCTGCCCGCTTGCCATTCTCCCATGTCGGAGCCACTTCGATGTGCAGGTGCTTTGCACGGCCCGCGGTGCAGAAGACCACAGCGCGCTGCTGGCGGATGATGAATGTCGTACCGAAGGTTCTGAGTCCCCGCCTAATGCCATCGGCGCATGTGTAGCAGCCTGATGTTGCCCGTCTCGAGCTTCTCGAAGACTAGAGCCAAGGTGCATGCTGCATGCACTTCAGAAGCGAGGTGTGGTGTTAGAGTGCCTTGCCGAGCTTCAGCTGGGGCGGGGTGCTGGGGTCGGGTCAGCTCACTGCTATGAGTGACGTGGGCCGAGGCACAGGGTGCCGCTGCCATCGGATCCCGAAGCGGAGCTAGACAACAGCACCCCTGACAGCGAGTCTGTGGAGAAGGCGGGCCGAGATCCGGCTGCCGTTTGTGCCACAGGTAATTGAACACTATCTGAACACTGTCTGAACACTCGTTGTGGTATTGGATACGCTCTCCAGGTGGAAGAAAGCACCGACGATGCCACAGAAAGCAGCACCGGTAACGAGACGGAGACGCCGTCGCAGGCTAATCACTTCAGGTATAAATTATTGGTAGAAAGCACAGAGCCTTGAACTCTTGTTTGACTAATGTGTCCAGCTCTTTGGACTAGGTGGTGGATGTCGTGGACAATCTCACGGACAACGTCACGGTCACCACTAACACCACTGCAAACGCTTCGATTAACGAGACGGTCAAGAAGGCCTGCTGTCAAGCCATGCCCCCTTGATATTCTAGCACAACGAAAAGCGAGACGACGGCGTCGCTGTGCCTTGCAGCATTCACCAGACATAAGCCGCAGTGCACAGAATACAAAGCTATGCAACAGCGCAGAGGACGACAAGGACTGCGCGGAGCCGTTTCTTCAGTGCGGCGGCTCCGGCCTCAAATGATGTCTGCGGACGCATGCTACGCCGCTGTACGTGCAGCTGCAGGAAGAGAGATCGTGTCAGGTGAAAGCTGGAAAGGGCCCACATGTTGCAAAGGAACCTACGTTTGCCATGAGGCACATGAGCACAGTGCACTCCAGAAGTCGAATAGAAGATGTAGCACCAGTGCGCAGGTCAACGCTTATTACTCGTTGTGCAAGACACTGGAGGTTCTCCTTCTCTTCCAGTGAGGACCTTTTTGCGCAGCTCCCTGCCTGCAGGAGCTCGTCAGAGAAAACACCACGACAACGTTCCTTGGATGAGGTACTGGTAGATGCTGACTCATGGTTCAAGAGCATGATAGATGTTGTTTATCTTTCGATAAGGACCACTACGACGACAAATGCTGATCCACAGCCGCGTGTCCTGCATTTCTGTTGTTGTTCCCTATAAAAGGGGAAGCAATAGCTGCCAGATGCACTATGCCCGTAGCACGATCAAGGCATTGCCTGAACCCGTATCAGCAATGTGGCGGTATCAGAACTGACGGAAGCTTGGAAGCAAGAATGCAGTAGCACTTTTGCTTATGAAGTCTGTGGTGAGGAGACATCGCAGGTTTACGAGCCGGTTGGTTCCCGTACTCCTGAAGACTCATGCGAATGATCTCTCAGCCTTAACCCTAAAACTCAGCCCCCCGTTTGGCTGAGTCGTTTTCTCTTTTAGAGCGTGGAGTTTGCTATGTCTTGTCAGTTGATTTTCCGTGCCATAGGCCTTTATCATTCCAAGATCGGCACCGTAAAGTGGCGGGGTTGTAGTGTGAGTAGCTTGTGACCGGGTTCGTGTGTGATGGGTTTCGGTTCGTACATGCTGTACTTATTCCCTCGCACTGGATGCTTGTTTTCTTAGGCACAATTGACTCACTGTTAGAGTAGCAAGCTGCGTGGAGAGACCTTGGGGCTGTGCCTGCTGAGTGCGAGTGTGCGAGTCGCAACCCCGCATTGTTCGTCTCCACATCCCCGAGGTGTCGCCTATGTGGGTGAATCCTGCTGCCACGGCGGTTACTACTGCACGGAGGCCCATACGGCCCCTGCGGATCCCTGCGGCTGAGTTACTAAGCCTACCAGTCATCCCAATAGCAATAAGAATGGCCAAGGTAACAAGTGGCCACCACAACCGTTAATGAATAGGAGATAATACTAATAAGAGTAAGAGTAGACAAAGCCATTATAACAGCAATAAATAGCAAGAATAGCAACAATAAGAAGAATAGCAGTATTAATAATGCTTGTTACATGCAGAAGGCAAAAAAGGTTAACAATAACAGCAATAAGAACAAGCGTAATATTCACAATTCTATAACAGTAGTAACACTATCAATAACAATGCCCATAGTAAGAATGTTAGTCATCACAGCAACAGTGATGATAATTACAACAATGATAACAACAACAGTAGTGATAAGAATAAAGCTCACAACAATAACAATAGCAAGAATACTATATATAGTACAACTAATAATAGTAACAATGTTTATAATAATACAGTACTAATGACAATATCAAAAAGAATGATAGTAATCTTAATAGTTATAAGTCATGCTAGCTGCCGATTCCCAGCTGATGCCGGATTTGAGCCTGGGTTCAAAGTATATTGATAGCGGTAACAAGAATGAGAAATAACCATATATGGTCAGGCGTCTGGCGTTCCCAGCCCCCCCCCCCCCCCCCC
>BGNK01001580.1:25076-74763 GCA_003297005.1 Symbiodinium sp. clade A Y106
AACCTACACTCCAAACCCTCCCTAAGCCCTTGTCGACTTGAAGCCTTATACCTTTTAACCCAAAACGCAAAACCCCAAACTCAAAAGCTTAAGCTAGACCCAAAACCCCAAAACCCCCAGGGGGAAGAGGGAACCCACACTCCATCCCACAGGAGGGGGGGCATCCTGGACCATAGACCATGGAGGGGGGGGGGAGGGGGGGGCCGCGGAGCGCGTGACCATATATGACTAACAGTTCTACTTTTGTGTTCATTAGAGGTGGTCCGACCAAATGTGCCTTGCATGAAGAGGTGAATACCAATTGGATGCAGTGCGATCCGACGAAATCGGGGGGTCCACACTTTGTGCATCTGGTCCTGAAGCGGTACAGGAGCAGTAGGATCGGACGGCACGAGTTGTGTGAGTTTTTGGAAAGCGTCTCAGGTACAAGCCTACGGAAGAGCTGAAGCGACTTCCATGCGATTTCCACGTATGCCTAACTACCGTAGCCGCCTGTCGATACTTCTCCTTCTGCTGCCTAGCTATTCTGCCATCCAAGGGAGCCCAGCAAGGCACCTCTGTTCACGTACTATGTCTACAGGGCCGAGTCGGAAAATTCTGCCTCGTGGCCGCAAGACACCATGCAGTAGCTGTGATGGAGATGTTGCGTGTTCCAACGGGCAGAGAGCTGGAACGATCGGCATGTGGCCGTGTTGTCAGGACTATATCGATAACGTCAACGCGCCGCACTCAGTTGCTGGTCATGATGCACGGAATACATGCCGCAGCAAGAGCGCTCAACGTTCGAAATACTTCGAGGTCGGCAACCTTGCTGGCACGATGTGGTATTTACACAACGAGGTTGCTGTGTGAGTGCCACCATGGTGTTCAGGGGAGCATCCCCCTAGCTGCAGGTGGTGTGGATGACACCACGAAAGTTCAATATCACAAGGCCAACGAAGTGCTAGAAACAGTGATTTCGCGCTTCCAACCCGGCCTTGGAAGGCTCCAGCGCTTCAAAGTCTCGAGCCGGGCGACGCAACCCCTCTACAATTTGGGGATGAACTTCGGAGCTCCATGCCTGCACTGCTCACGCTGCATGCACTGCTGCGCAGTGCAACCTGCTGAGACCTGCTGGGTCCCGCTGAAGCCCAGGTTCGTTACGCGTATGATGCCGCACAGTGCACTGGACCTTGGAACTGCGACATCAACTATGGGAGGCGAGGTCCGCGTTCATTTTGCGAAAAGAGAAACCTCTCCGCGAGGTATGGCTACTTCGTCGGTTGCAACAATCTGGGAGAGTTTCCATTCCCTACGTACAAAATCTATTACGAGGGAGCCAAGCAGCAGCCCCAGAAAGGTCTTGCGGGATTGGGAGAGCCTGCCTGATGCGTTTATTGCACTTCAGGTGGTACACGCTTCCGGGGCCATGCCCGGCAAATACGTGGAAGGACTCTTTCCACGGGATGGCAATAGGCAATAGGAATGATCGTTTTTCATGAGCTGGCGGAGTTGACAATGACGTTCGCTTTGAAGCCTTTCTTTTTTGAGGAGAAGGATGCCGCTTGTATCAAAGACCAGCCGGGTGGCCTCTGTGCTGGGACCTTGGATCTGTCCACACCGCGACGATGTTATAAATTTATGGAAGTCTGCACGAAAGACAGTCCCGATGCGTAGCTTCACCACTATGCTCCTGCATGCGAGGAATACGCAGCGCACCTCATTTATCGGCTCGATACGACACCTTTGTTGCGACTGAGGAAGGCACTCCCACGGGTGCTGGTGACTGCACATTCAGCATCGAGCATGCAGGGGCAGCTTGGCGAGCACCAGTTTCAAAGATCTCGGCTGTGCTCTTCTCTTTGACACTGGGCATGGTTCTGTAAGCCCAGGAAATATCGATTGATGAGATCGAGGGTATCAAAAACTATGCTCAATTCATCGACGAAGGGCCCCCCTGCTCTACACGTTGACATGCTTCTGACATGCGGGGATGCGTACTGGGCCACTCTCCAGTTTGGTTTCGGTGGAGTGACTGGCGCAGGTACGAAGAGTTCAACAAGACAGACGACAAAGGAATCGGGCTGGACTTTTGGCCCTTTTGCTGCATCTGCGGGGTCTTGACGATTTCTACCGATCTCCACTAGCAGATCTGCATAATTTTCCAGGAACAAGATGAACGACACCGAAGCCAACAACGAAAGGATGGCAAAGGCATTTTGCCCGACAACAATTTCGCCCACCTCCCTGTTTGTGGCCCCGTCCAGGTGGACAAGCTCTTCAAGGAAAAGTTCCCCGACTTGCCCGGTGACATGCCGTGCAACAAGGGTTAGCGGCACGCAGGGTCCTGGTGTTTCGAGTGGTGTCTGAGGCGACGCAGACTTGCCGTCACCAACATGTGATTTCAAGTTTCAAGAGCCGCTTTGCCGAACAATCTGCTGTATCCCTGCTCTTGTTTGCTTTACATGTGCCGTGGCCTCAGGTTTTACACGGGAACGACTACCACGACCACTACGACTACGACGACGACGACCACAACAACAACCCTGGCACCTCCTTGCACAGTCCCTTGCTCAGAACTCCATGTTCAAAGCAGCAGGTTTCTTCAGACTTAGACTTAGACATATATCCCTTTATCACGCAAGCTGCTGGGACCAGGATGCAGCGGCTGGTGATCGCTGCTTCAGCGCAGTGCGATGGGCCATGCAACATGGCCAACTCCTCAGTGGCAACATAAGCGTAGACGTCGTCCTCGCAAGCGAGGCGGAAGGAGTCGTGCCTGCCAAGGCATCCATGCTCACCCGGAGTGGTACCCCGGCCTGTCAACACATTCGACCTTTGCTGACTTTCAGGCTTGCCCGCATGTCAGCCAGTAGACCGAGTCCCCTGCTTCGTGCGTCTAGTGTAGTTCTTGTCATGCACTCGCTTTGTTCAGGCGCAGGTCCATCGAGCCCGGCCCCCAATGAACTTCTTCGTCGGCAATCCAGCAAGTGTCGTCGTTTAGGTTTAGGCTGTACTCAGATAGAAGCAGCTGAGGCTACGCCGGATGTCTGCCCTGTCCCCTGCCCCAGCAGCTCAAAGCCAGTTGCCCCTGCAGCCCCAGCATCCCCAGCAAGCCCAGCGCCGGAAGAGCCAGCAGCGCCCGTGACAACTGCGGCGCCCGCGCCGGTCGCTCCTGCTGGTTGCCGAGCCACTTGCCTCGCAGAGTCTTCGATGTCCACCGCGCTTGTGCTCTCTGTTGTTGTTCGCGCAAAATTCTGCAGCCGGGGAAGAGTCCTTTGCACAAGCCAAGGATGCTCACCCAGGAGAGTCCTGCTACTCAGCCGTGCGGTGGGCAATGCGCGATGGAATTCGAGAGCATCCGAATTGGTATCCTGGACTTTCGTCCACTTCGAGTTTTGCAGACTTCCAGGCATCCCCTCACTGCTTTGAAGTTGAACTTGCCATGTCTGATTTGCTCCCTTGCTGTCTCGTTTAGGCACAGGTGCACAAGGCCGCACCCTTGGCAATCAGCTCATGGCTTCCTCTCAACTCGAATGTCGCTCTCAGCTGAGGCAACGCCCAAGAAGTGCCCTCCGCCTTGCACTGCCCGCTGACAAGCGGCCGACCCGCAGCTAATGTAGACTTGAAGAGTGGGCCACCAAGCCGGAATCTTTGACGGCGGATGAGCCCGAAAGGGGACAGGCCGCTCTTCTAGTATCTCCACTCCTTTCAACTCCATTTGAGAAGCCGACGCCGATGCTGTCGGCTTGACTGAGTACCGCCAGAGACTGTCGCGTGTATGAAATTAGCTGTCCGTGTCTGGTTGTCCCGTCACTCTTGCGAGATCCCTTGCCTTTACAGAATCGGATTCAAGCTGAGACCGGCCAGGTGATCGTAGCGAGCAGCGAAGGCTGGTGTCTGTGTCTGAGCGTCAGGGGTTGTTTCCGGAGCGAGGAAACAGCCGGGTTCAGAAGGAGCTGCTTTGCAACGGAAAGCAAAGTGTCTGTTTCAAGACGTCCATATTTTGTGGCTCCAGGCCCGGCCCCGCACCAGTGCAAGCGGATGTTCAGCCGTCGCGAGTTGCGGGGGGCATGTCGAATACAACGATCGGCTTGGAGCGATGAGAACTTGCAGGTGCTGGTGCGTGCGGAGGCGCTCATCGCAGCCGGCCCACCTGGATCAGCGGGTGCCACTAAAGCCTTGCTTTTGGTTTTGCTGTGGCACTTCATGCAGAAGCTGGCTGTCGTTGAGCAGCACGGATATAGCCTGGCATGCCTCACTGCACGTCCCAAGCCGACTCGGCTCAGAGGGACAATGTTGCACCGTTCCCTTCAGTCTTCCTCCTCGACTAGCCAAAATCGTAATGCAGAGAGGGCCATGAACTTTGTCCGCCCCTCGAGATCTTCTTTCGGCGGGTTCTGTAGGCCAGCCAAACCCCTCTCCGCGAAAGCGAGGTCTGCCCTTCTGGCCACGCATTCCCACTTCGACTACTTGCCTGCTTCTGCATCGCAGCAGGGGCCCCTACGACCGGATGCGGATGTGATCGGAGCGCGGATGTCCCGAGTCCTGAGCTACTCGCGGCTTACCACGCTACGTTGATGCTCAGGTGACGGCTCGTGGTGCAGCAGACGACAGCGCACTGCTGGCGGATGATGAATGTCGTACTGAAGGTTCTGAGTCCCTGCCTAATGGCCCGATGCCATCGCCGCATGTGTAGCAGCCTGATGCTGGCCGTTTCCGACCTTCTTGAAGACTAGCGCCCAGGTGCATGCTGCATGCACTTCAGAAGCGAGGTGTGGTGGTAGAGTGCCTTGCTGAGCTTCATCAGGAGTTGGCTGCTGGATTTTTGCTGGGAATTTTGCTTTCTGCTTTCAGTGATGTGGGCCGAGGCACAGTGTGGCGCCGCCATCGGATGCCAAAGTGGCGTCAGTGGAGACGGACAACAGCAGCCCGGACAGAGCAAGGCATTGTCTGCAGCCCTACGAGCAGTGCGGTGGTATCAAACCTGATGGTACCTTGGATGACACTGTGGGAGCTGCGTCTTTCTGGAAGCTACTAGTATCACATGTCACAGCGGTGGTAGCTGTCCGTTGTCAATCGATGCCGTAGATTGTGAGGCCTCTCACCCTGCATGTCCGAGGTTCGCCATACGCAGGTGAAACCTGTTGCCACGGTGGTTACTACTGTACGGAGGCCCATGCGGCTGAGTTGCAGGTTAGTAGCCGTCCGCCTCGTGCTTTACGGAGGTGAACGCCAATTGGAAGCAGTGCAATCCGACAAAAGCAGGAGATCCGCATTTT
This sequence comes from Symbiodinium sp. clade A Y106, assembly GCA_003297005.1. Classification (NCBI taxonomy): domain Eukaryota; class Dinophyceae; order Suessiales; family Symbiodiniaceae; genus Symbiodinium; species Symbiodinium sp. clade A. Next base: position 30,338 of record BGNK01001580.1, read on the forward strand.
GTGCACCTCGTCCCAGAAGAAGTGGGGGGCCACCACAAGAAGAGCGACGAAGAACGGCAGCACCAGCATGCAGTTAAGATTCTTGTAGCATGTCAGGTACAAGCCCACGAAAGCGCTGACGCAGCTTCTATGCAGTTTTGACCTATGTGCTTCTGTCGGGCCCCTGGGCTATTCCGCCATCCGAGGGAGCCCAGCAAAGCTCCGCTGCTTACGTACTATGTCTACAGGGCGGAGTCAGCAGATTCAGCCCTGTGGCTGCAAGCAGCCAGAGCGTTGCTGCGATGATGTGAGTCTAGCTTCAATGGTTGGCATGCCCTTGTGATTCCAGGATTATTTCGATAACGTGAATGCGCCAAGCTCAGTGTTGATAATGTCATGTTACACGGACGATAAAACTTTTTCCGATGTGTGTGTGTGGGGTTCAGCCAACACGAGTGCTTTGCTCGACATGTGGCAATGTCGCAGGTCGGAAATCTAGCTGGCACCATGTGGTACTTGCACAACGAGGCTGCGCTGAGTGCAGCCAATATTTGGGCCAGAAGCATGCTGAACAACAGGTGGTGTGGATGACCCCGCGAAAGTTCAACATCACAAGGCCAACGAAGTAAAGGGAGCCTTTCTCACGGCTCAAGTTCTCTGCCCCAAGGCTCCAGCGCTTCAAAGTTTCAAGTCGGGCACCGCAACCCCTCTACAATTTGGGGATGAACTTCGGAGCTCCGTGCCTGCACTGCTCACGCTGCATGCGCTCCGATGTTGGTGCCGCGGAGTGCAACCTGCTGGGACCTGCTCGGTCCCGCTGAAGCCCAGGTTCGTTACGCGTATGATGCCGCACAGTGCACTGGACCTTGGAACTGCGACCTCAGCTATGGGAGGCGAGGTCCATGTGTCCATGTGCAATCGAAAAAACGAAGACCTCTTCTTAGCTGCGAGGTATGGCTACTTTGTTGGATGCAACAATCTGGGGGAGTTTCCCTTCCCTACCTACCAAATCTACTACGAGGGAGCCAAGCAGCGGTCTCAGAAAGGACCTTGTTTTGATGGAATCGGCACTTTCCATGCAGTGCTTCCGCAGGTGGTACACACTTCCAGGACCATGCCCAGCCAACACGTGGCAGGACTTTCAGAAGCCGAAGTTAAACTCGAAGAAGTGTCGGCCTCTGTTCAGGAGAAGGACGCCGCCTGCATCAAAGACCAGCCGGGCGGCCTCTGTGCTCGGACCTTGGATCCACACTGCGACTTCGTCTCCTCTACCCCGACGGTTCAACGCAACGACTCGTCTGCCACGGATGTTGTGATTTCTGAGGAAGGCACTCCCACAGGTGCTGGGGACTGCACATACAGCATCGAGCATGCGGGAGCAGCTTTGGAAGCACTGCAGGCAGTCACTAGTTTCGAAGTTTTGGTCTACTCTTTGACTTGCTGACTTGACATGGCTCTGTCAGCAAAGGAAATCTCGATTGACGAGATGACGGGCATCGAGGACTACGGTCACTTTATCAGCGAAGGGCGGGGCCCCCGCCCTCTCTCCTACATGCGTCGAACGCGCAGGAATTCAGGTCATTCTCCTGTCCTTTTGTTCTGGGATATCTGGTGCAGGCACGTCGAGTTCAACAAGGCAGACGACAAAGGCGACGGCCTGGAATTTTGGCACTTTTGCTGCACGCAGGCATGTTCTTTCATACAATGCTGCTGCTGGTATCTGGTGCTGTGCAGATCTGGGCGTTAATTCTCAGGAACAAGATGAACGACACCGAAGCTAACACTGAAAGGATAGCAAAGGCGCATTGCCCGACAAGAATTCCCGCCAGCTCACTATTTGCTTTCCCGTCAAGGTGGACAAGCTGTTCAAGGACAAGTTCCCGGACATGCCGAGTGACTTGTCATGCAACAGGCTGGCTGCAAGTGGGGTCCTCGTGTGGACTGGTGTCTCAGGCGATGCAGATCTCCCGTCACCGACATGTGATTTCCAGATGGAGCAGTGCTTTGCCCAAGCAATCTGCCGTCTAAGCCGTCGTGACATTTCACGATGCTCTGCTTTTCCTGCGCAGCGTGGCCTGAGGTTTTACAAAGGAATTACCACCACGACCACGACCACCAGCACCACTACGACAACGACAACAACAACTACCGTGGCACCTCTTTGCACAGCCCCTTACTCAGACACCTCCCGTGGCATGTTAAAATCGGGCACGTGTTCTGCGGATTTGTATCTTTGTCCAACTGGTGGCTGCGAGGTTAGCGATCGTTGCTCTGGTGCTGTGCGATGGGCCATGCAACATGGCAAACTCCTCAGTGGCAATCCCTCTACAACATGATGGCCAGAGAGGGTTCAGTATTTCCAAGGCATCGGAGCTCACCCAGAGTGGTATCCAGGTCTGTCAAAGCACTCCAGCTTCTCAGACTTTCAGGCGCGGAGCGGGGCAGATGCTACGCGACGCCGTAGCATGGTCCCGCTTCGTTCCGCCGCTCGGTCCAGTTCTTCCCATGCATGGCCCAGGCGCAAATCCACCGAGCCCGGCTCTTATTTCTTTCGCCGAAGATTCAGTGGCTGTGTGGATGAATGGCAACGGCTCAGGCCACGCCAGACGTCTGTCCTACCCCCTGCCACGGCAATTCCAAACCGGTTTCGCACCCGGCTCCAGCAACTCCAGCAGCAGCGCCCGCGCCGGTCGCTCCTGCTGGTTGCCGAGCCACTTGTCTCACAGAGTCTTCGATGTCCACCGCGCTTGTGCTGCCTGTTGCTTACGCAAACTTCAGCTCCCGGGAAAGAGTGCTTTTCACAAGCCAAGGATGCTCACCCAGGAGAGTCCTGCTACTCAGCCGTGCGGTGGGCAATGCGCCATGGAATTCGAGAGCATCCGAATTGGTACCCTGGACTTTCTTCCACTTCGAGTTTTGCAGACTTCCAGGCATCACCTCACTGCTTTGAAGTTGAACTTGCCATGTCTGATTTGCTCCCTTGCTGTCTCGTTTAGGCACAGGTGCACAAGGCCACATCCTTGGCAATCAGCTCATGGCTTCCTCTCAACTCGCATATCGCTCTCAGCTGAGGCCACGCCCAGGAAGTGCCCTCCACCTTGCGCTGCCCGCTGATAAGCGGCCGACCCGCAGCTAACGTAGACTTGAAGAGCCGGCCAGTAGCTGGGCGACAAGCCCGAAATTTTGCACGGCGGACGAGCCCCAAGGGACATGCCGCTTTTCCCTGTGCCTTCAAATCGTTTTGAGCAAAAATGACGGGCTTCTGTTCGGGTGTCCCTTTCGCTCCATGAGATCTTGCGACTTTTGCAAGCCAGGTGACTGTGGCGGAGGCTGGCGTTTGAGAGCCTTTTCTGCCTTGGAGTCTTGTTCCCAGGGTTTTTAAGTAGCTTGGGAGATCGGCCAGCGCCAGAATAATTTGAGGTAGCAATATCAATATTCCCTTGACCTGTATAGCCCCAAAAACCCTACTGTAATCTTTCAGGCCTTGTGTCAGTGGTACTGCAACTGAAATCGTGATGCTGGCCATGACACGAGCACTTTGCAGCCGCCGGCTCAAGACACCAGGGTTCCCGGGTCCTGTTCCCTGCGTCTGGCTCGCACATGTGCGACGCGGCGGCGGCCACACCTGTGCGGCTGCTCACTGCGTGACAATGCAGGTGGAGCCAGTGCGAAGTTTTCGATCCGGACGCAGCTACTTGACAGAAACCTGCCGCCCACAAGTTGTCATCGTGTGCCTCCTCTCTGCATGTTTCAGCTTGATGGTTGGCTTCTGGGCAGACGATGAACCTGAGCTGCGCCGTTTCTTCGAAGTCTGCAAAGGGACCGGACGGAAGCGGACCTGCTATTCACACCCCTGGACGGCACTCTTCGTGGGGAATGTGCTGTTGGCTTCCACTGCCATGATGATGCAGGGATACCGGAGCCACTTTGTATTCATGGGGGCCGTCACCCTCTTTGGGACGTGCGGTGTTATCTCTACAAGTCAGGCACTGGCAGGGTTTTCGAGCCCTGGCAACATCGCATTTCAGGCTGTTTTGGTTTTGGTCGGTGGAATCCAGGACTCTGGCGTGCTGGATCACATCTTCTCGCGTCTTCTGGGGGCTGAGCAAAAGAATCTCAAGGCATTTTTGCGGGTTCAGTTGGTCACTGCCTTCCTGAGTGCCTTTGTTCAGCAAACTACTGTCGTAGTCGCAGCAGCACCCGCGCTGCAACGTTGGGCGCCCCAAGCCGGGTTCACCCCGCGCGAGATCTTGCTGCCCATTGCAAATGTTGGTGGGATGAGCCAAAATTTCATGATCGTAACCTCCACTGTGGCTCTGACCATCTTTCAGACCATGCCAGAGGCGGAGCTTCAAATGCTGGACCCAGCCTTGGGGTGCATTGTGCTCACGGCCCTTACTTGCATGTTCCTGGGGCCTGACCTTAAGCCCTAAGCTTGTTTAAAATTTAGCAGAGCTTCTAATAATTCTAATAGGCCGACAGCCGACAGCCTGGAGTTTGCTGCCATAATAGTGGATCCCTGAAGACGGACAGCCGCAGGTATTGCACCCTTGCCACGAAGCCACTTCTGGGATCCGCGGCAGTGGAGCCTCCCAGCCGAATGGAGCACTTGCGGCATCAGTGCAGCAACCGCTACTACCTGTCTTTCGAGATCGCGAAGGGATCCTTTCTGATAGGTTCCACGGTTGCTCAAGCAGGGCTGCTCTCTCAGCCGGGGGCTTCTCTGGTTGATACCGACTTCGCCCTGGACAAGCGGCTGGAGGTCGGCGACTTCCTGCACTTCGCCGCCACGGCGGCAGGGGTCGCCTCTCAGATGATGTTAAATGTCTTGAGTCGGCATGTCGTCACCAACACCACCGACATATATCTACATGGAATCTGAAGCACATAAACTAACTAACATATGTAGCACGGACAGAAGAGGCCGCGTGTGGACCTGCACATGTGCCCCGACCTGGTCACTACCTGTAGGTTCATCGGTACTGATGCGAGGTGACACATGAACCAAAACCGAAGCAGCTCGATGTGGTTCACTGGCGAATCTAGACTCGACATACACACACACACATATATATATATATATATATAATATTCATTTGCACAGTAATATACACATACATGTGTGCACACATGTGTATCTACATCTTCCTTCTCTCTGCGTATAAATTCTCTAATTGTGTTTGCTAGTCTTGCTGTCGGCAGCTCCGATGCTTGTCGGGGCTTTTCAGTAGCTACAGTACCTTTCGACTCGAAGTCACGAGGCCCAGATCCGCAACAGGAGCCCTGGGCTGATGATGAAAGGGGTTGATCCCTTGGCGGTCTCGGGACGAAGTCAGAGCATATCTTTTATGTTTTTTTGAAGCAAGAGAGCCTTGAACCAGTACTGGGAAAAGGCCGAGAGGTCTAAACCGTAAAGCTGATGCCCTGGTGGAGCGAAACAACCCCATGAAGCCCAAACACCAAACTCCAAACCATTCGGCAGAGCGTCAGGTCCTAGGAGCCCAGCGCCATCGCAGAAGGCTATTTGAGGTTGGTATCGCCCCAGGCTCTCCACTTGTGGGCTGCGCCTTGGATCAAAAAGATGCGTCTAAGACGGCTGGGGTCTAAGGAGGTTGTTATGGACTACCTGCATGTCACCGTGCACGCTTGCGTTGCTACAAGCTTTCATCGGTATCTTGCAGCGTGGTCCGAGGCAAGTTGCCCATCAGCTTGAATCAGGCCAAGAAGACGAAGACTTGTCTTGGGCTGTTCGGGTTCCCATCTCGTGTGTTTGTTTAGGAATTCTGTCCCTGAGCCCTGCACCCTGCCTTCTAAACCGCCGCAGTAGGGTTTCTGGGTTAGTCTCCGGCTTTGCTTTCAAGGGATCGGTCCGAACGGGCCAGCTCCTATTTTACATACTTTTCCCGGGGTATCTCCTCTTCTAGTCCCCGATTCATTCTTTCTTTTCGGGCCCTTATTATAGAGAACCCTTTGAAGGAGCCCCATTCCCTCATGTTTTTAGCCCCGCCTCCGGCTCTTCAGGCTAGCTGCATTGCTGCACGGCGCCCTCAAGCTCCGATGACGATGACGAGCCCTTATCCACAGCGACGCCCCTTCCGCTCATCCCCAGGCGCATCGCCGCTGTGCAGTTTGCTCCCGATTGCTCCTCTCAAGTTCGGCTCTGTTTTCTTATGTATGAAGAGTGGAAGGTGACATGCTGCCCAGCACGGACATTAGCAGCGTCGAGCTGGGAGAGTTTAGGGAGGCTTTGTCTGCCCCTGGGCTAGGCAGTAAAGCAAGGGCATCGGCTGAAAAGGGACTGACTTCCGTTTTTATGCTCCAACTTGAGGCCGGGGACATCCTTTTGGTGGAGGCCTTCCTGGAGTTTGCCGACTTGCCTGAAGCAACCTGTCGGCAAAGCTACTACTCTTGCTCTTGCTTCCATGGTTCCTGGCTGCCTGTTAGCGCTAAGGTGGACAGGAACTTCAGCTTTGTTGCAGTGGTTCCGGAGTCAGCGCCGCCGCGCCATGGACGCCGGGTGGATCAGAGAAGAGGATGGCTGGCACTTCTGCTGCTGGCGATCGTCATTGTTTGCTCTGTTTTGCCCCTCGCATGATTCGGGCCGAAGAGTCCAGACGTTGCTCTCGAGTTCGACAGAAACAGCCAGGGTAAGAGTTTCTGAGTCTCAGCATGGCATATCCCTGCCATAACATTTCTTGATGGGACTGGACAGGGGCTGGTGCTTGCAATGGGGGGAGGTGTGTGAGTTTCAGAAACAAGATGTAAACCAGATAAGCAATAGAACACGTTCTGTTTACAAGTTTACAAGGACCTATAGGTCAGGCACCCCTAAGCGCAAGAAAGCCCCAAGTAAGCTTTCTGGAGTTTGACCTGTTTCAGAGGAACTTCTGTGAGCTGGTGTTCCTGGGCCTCGCTGCTGTTGGCCTCTGCATTATTCTGAACATCGTCCACCGAGAAGCAGTCACTTGGTGTTGCAGAGAAGGCATGAGAGGGACTCAGAGGGACATTCCTGTGCTTTTTGGATTGTCCGTCAGGCAGCATGTGCACGTGAAGCTTCCTGCTAAACATACCCCTCTAACTCTAACCACATATTTTGAGGGCCCCATTCTTACGTCTCCGGGCGAGTCTTGCCCGCATGCATCTTTGAGCCCATAATATTTGCGAAATTAGTTGAAGCACGTGAACCTCTCAAGGCGACACGTGAAACTGGCCCACCAAGGGCTTTTGGGGGTTTCGGTGCCATGCAGCCGAAACGCGTGGCCACATGAAGCCCAAATCTCGCGTACCGAGCGTTTTCCATAGGACAAGCATATCGCAGACAGCCAAACAGGGACGGAGAGATGTGGCTTGAATTGCCGGTCGCATCCGAGGTTTTGCAGCGTCTGAACCTGCCCATTTTCCTCACCATCGCGGGAGGTCTCGGTGTGGGACAGGCCATTGGCGAACTTGACAAGCTTGACCCACCGCCTAGAACTCGAGCGGAAGCCCTGAACAGGCCATCAAAGAAAGTGGACTCGGCAACGCGTGGGCAAAGCTCGTGATATCTGCCGGGCATCATGCCGCCCTCGGCCATCCTCTGGGCATTCTGGTGGCCCTGTCCTTTATCACATCGCTACTGGCAAATCTCATGTCGCATACTGCCACAGCCGCTCTGATGGCGCCCATTGCCATGAGGGTTTGTTCTTCAGAGGGCATGATGCCTGGCTCAACTCTCATACATTCGCGTCACGCAGTACCTGCAGCTCGCTGATTCCCGAAGTGGTAGAACCTTAAGCCTTAGCTGGCTCCAGGAACTTGAAGACGACCGCGCTTGTTCTGGTTTTTTCGGCAAATGCAGCCTTTGCAATGCCTTTCGCCACTTCGTCCAACATCATGATCAAGGGTCCCGCTCTCAGAGTGTCTTTATGCTATGGCACTGTGCGACCTTTACCTAAGCGCGGCAGGCACTTTTAGAGGCTAGGTCTCGCAGTGCTCGACTCCGGAGGCTTAGGGCCATACGACTTCGCTGATTTCCTGCGATTCGGACTGCCGCTGCAGCTGATGTGCTTGTCCCTGGCTGTACTTAGAATATCTTAGATATCTTAGCTTTTTTTTAAGGCTGCCATGCGCCGTACCTTTAAGTTGGGACGCGAAAACCCCAAAGCAGAGACTGACAGCTCGAGCCCTCTTCTGGGGTGAAAGATAGCTACTGCACGCCGCACCCTGTGGAACTCTGACATGGTCTCAACATCATCTGTTCCTGCCTCCGTGACTTCATTTCGCCAAGGATAGCTATCCCGGCGCTCTGTGCTTTCCAGTTCGGCTTGTCTGATCCGAATACCATGGAGACGTAAGTGGCACCGCCGATCGTGCATATCTTGATAATTCAGGTGGTATTCCGACACCAACCAATACCACAACTGATGGCCGGTCAGCCTTGCGGTCTGGAGTGCCTCCAGTGATCTCAGTAATGTCTGTTATATTCCTTTGTTGCCATTGTGCGAGAGGCTGCCCAGGCTGGCCAACAGGTACAGCGCAAACTTCGGGAACAAAGCAAGCTGAGAGGGTGTCGTCTCTGGTTAACCGCTCATAAAGCATAGGAAACAGCTGGATGTGCTTCCGAAGCTATGGGGAGGTTTCGCGGGCTTCAGACCCTGCTAGGTCCTGTTAGCAGGCTTCAGAGTCGACATTCATGCACCAAAGGCCACACTGACGGGACATCGTCGATGGTGGTGATCGTGTAGCAATGACATGCTATCTTTCGCAACTTTGAGGGAACACATTTTTGTAAGATCTCGGCAGCGAGGCGGCAACTTTCATTTCCAGGAAGATAGCACCGTAAGTTTACAAGCGACAACGATGATTCTTCTGTTTATGACGATGACAGTGATGACGATGGTGGTGATGATGACGAGGACTATGATGATGACAACGATTATGATCATGCTGGTCGAGATGAAGGTGACGAAGCTCGCTGGTGCTCGTTGAGCTGCTGTGAACACTAGCTTTTTGATATATCCCAACCCTGAACCCTAAACCCTATATAAGCCCTATTGCTATATCCTAAACCCTGAACCCTAAGCCCCAAACCTTACACCCTTGCAGGGTGCGGGCTTCGCCTTGCTAAGTAGGAGGGAAAAAACCCATTGTGAGCGGCGAAACCATGGGTTGGCATTGCTACCGCGTGTCCTTGCCAGGCCAGAAGCGCCTGGCCGGAGGCGACGTGGGAGTGCAGCGCCGGCTCCGCGCATGCTAGCTTCGGGTAAGAAGAGGGCTTCTTGTCGGTTCGGTAGCAGAATATGTTATGAGAAATACAGTATAACATGGTAGAATGCAACATAATGTGACAGATGAGCACGGAGGAGAGCTGTGCAGCAGCTTGATTTGTGCTGGTATCATGCTTTTTGCTCACCGCTAGACGCTTCAGTCGAGCTGAAAGCGATGCATCATATCGAGCTGCGACGCAACAACATTGCAGGTCAGAGGCCGCACCTGCAGACTCTTGCCTACACACTTGACCCACCCACACTAACAAGCCCACCCCAGCCATACCCAAGCGTGCGACCGCTTTCTAGCCGCCGGTGATATGCTAGTTGGCCACAGCTGGCCGAGCCATGGCCAAGCACAAGAAGCGCACGGCACCTGCCCATCGTTCAGCAGACTCGAAAGACCTTCCTCCAGGTTGGATTCGAGCCAGAGGCCCAGGCTAAGTGGCGCAAAACCTCTTTAAGTTCGGTTTTGCAATCCCTGGTCCATGTGTGGGGCCAAACAAAATCAAAGCGAGTGCCAGCCTGGCATCTTGCCAATCAGAGTTTCTAAAGCAAGCGCTTGCATGTATGGTATTGCCGTATTGGCTCAAGCTACTTGTGTCAAGGATGCACTGTCTAATCGGCACACTACAAGCTCCCCAAGATGGCCCAGTCAGAGGCAGTTGACGATGAACTGAAGGGACTCTTCGAGAAGTATGGTGCTTCAGAAGAGCAACAGAGTCTTTTCTTCAAGATGCAGAAGCTCACCAACATGCCGGAAGTTTTCCACACGCATGCCAATCACGAGCAAATCCTTTGGGCGGTCTTGGTCGGGTCCGCAGAACTCCCGGAAAAGCCGACAGCCTCTGATGCAAGTTTCTGTGCCAGAAAGATCGAAGAGCGCCTGAGAAATCTCGAGGAAGCCGAGAAGCGCTTCAAATGGTTTTCTGCACAGTGGACAAAACCTCTAATGCAGCAGATGATCCGCAATTGGTTTTGCGGAAGCCTTGTGATCTGCCCGGAATTGAGCGCATCGTCTGGGTCGCCCATCCAGTTCGTTCGTGAATACTACGGTGACGACATCGGCTACCCAGCTCCTGAAGAACAGACGGATGAGTGGAAGGAGTTTCAGAGATCGCTTTATGTGCTCATGGCGAGGAGCACCTGCCTTGCTTACCCGATGGCTACCGCCAAAGGCATCGTTTCGTTCTCGGACATGCAGGATTTCGATTGGGCAAAGTACGACATGGAGAGCAAGAGTCGCAACTCAGACATTACTCAGCTCGTCCCGAACCGTTTGTCGCGTATGATCGCATTCCATCCGGATGATAAGATGATTAAGTTCTACCAAGACATGGGTGCTCGCGCACGCAAGAAGTGGGGCTTCGAGCAGTATGCAACGTTTGCAGATGCGGTTGCTGGTGAAAAAGATTTCCTGCCGGAGAAGCTGCCATCTTTTGTGGGTGGGACATACGAAGTTGACGTATTGCAGTGTCTCAAGTACCTTTTCCGACGAGAGCCTGAAGCCTTGGCGTTGATGGAAGAAACCTATGCAGAGATGGAGGCTGCAAAGGAGATCCCAAAGCCGAAGCACATGCGATGATCCGTTTGATGATGTTCTCGTGGCTTCGCCCGCTGCTGATCGTTGTCGTTGCGGTTGCTGCACCCACCTTATATTGGACCAACTTGCAACAATACAAGCCGCCGAGTTCACCACTTCTCTGAACTCAACTCAGCGATGTTTCACACTCTTGCCTTTAGCGCCTCTGCTTCCTAAATTGTCAAAAAGTCAGGGCCGAAATGTTGCAGTTATTGGCGCGTGTGTGGATCATCCTAGTTCCCACAAGGCTTCGACATCTGTAGGACTGTCTCGGAAAGTTCTCGAGGGGATGTGGGTTGTGCACTTTTGACCTGTGCTGTTGAACCGGAGCCTGTGACCTGCATCCTCTTGATGATGTTCCTGTGAAACAAAAATCAGAAAATCGCAGAGACTCGTAGTCATGACAAAGGTAATAACAAAAGTCATGGTTTTTGTTTATGTTGATCGTAATTTATGAGTAACAGAAATAATTGCAATGATAGCAGCAGTCAGCATCAGCATCATCATCATCATAGTCAGCATGACAGTTTTTTGATTCTTCAGCTGGCTTGTCCTTACGGGGGCTGTCTGCATTAAGGTCGAGTCCCGCTCGAAGCCTGGGGCATACTTCTATGCCCATCCCGCCACCAAGCGGACACAGCTGGAGCATCCTGGCAAGACCAGGCCGAGAAAGCCCCCAAAAGCAAGACCACAAGCCCCCTTCCTCGTAAGTTTGCAAACAGTCCGGGCAAAGAGTCTGTGGAGAGTTGAAGACTTGATCGTGCGTGATCTTGCATCCGTTCCGATGCCCAGCCTGCACAGGGACAGGGAGACGACCAAGTCCAAGAGAGCTGAAGGGCCCAGGAGGAAGGCTGCCGGAGAAGGCCCGTAGCCCCGCATCCATGGTTCTGCATCTTGAGACTTACGGCCCTTGCTGCAGGGACTCCCGAGGCTCTGGACGTCGAAGACTTCGAGGCCAGTCCTCACAAGTCGAAGGTAGGCCTCTGGAGGGTGGATGTCGACGTGCAGGATCCCACGGAGAAGGCGGAGCGATTGCGGCAAGAGGCCGAGGCCGCGAAGATGCGGGGGATGGTGCCAGGAGAGGACTTCTGTAGAATTGAATTGGGAGGAGGCCGAAGCCGCGGAAGCGGCGCGGCAGGAGATGGCGCGGCACCAGCGTGCGGCGAAGCGAGCCTTGCTGAGAGATGTGCGGGGCTTTGAATCTCGCTTCCCCTGCAGCGAAAGCTTCCGACTTAAGCCAAGAAGGCGCCAGAAGACAAGAAGGACGAGGAGTCGGGATCAGGCACCATGGTGCTATGAAGTCTGGTGTGGGGCACTGTCGTTTCGGTGCCCGACTTGACCAGACGAAGAGAACGAACTCGTCTCCAAGGAAGACCTGGCAAGATGGCGACTCGGCCGATCTTGACTCGAACGGCCTCTCTGCTGCTGTGGTGACTCTAGTGTTGGCGATGTGATGTAATGTGCGTGTGTGGGTCTTCAGGAAAGAAGCAGAGGAACAGCGAGAAAGGGAAGAGGCAAACCTGCAAACTGCAAAGTGCTGACACTTCAACTACGTACGCTTTCTAACTACGAAAATGCCTGCTGCTTTGTTTGCAGCGCTCGTCCTCGAGAGCAGCTGTTGCCAGCATGATTGAGTCTTGCAAGGTTTGCCATCGCGGTTTCACCGTGTCTCTTCCAACTGCTCGACCATTTCGCACTTCAGGAAGCAGTAGAATAAGAGGGTTGCAAAAAGCAATGGCAATCCCGTCCAGAATCCTTCTCACAAGTGACCCCAGGACAAGGCCTGTTGAACAACAGTACATTGTGGTATGCTCAACAGGTTATTCGTGCTGTTTGTTGTGCTAGCTGGCACCGCACGAAGCATTTTGTTAAAGTTTGTGCCTTGATTTTGCGACTCTACCCGGAAGTTGTCTCGCGTGGGAGCCACTGACATGCGGCCAGGCGGAAGCAGAACGACGGAGAAAGGAAGAGGAGGATAGTGCATGCAGGGAATGGCTGCTCAGATCAGGGTCCGGCACAAGACACGGGTTACCAAAAATTTTGTTTGGAAGAGGAGCCCGAAAGATCAAGAACTGTAAGAACCTTCAAAAGTATGCTGGGAAGAAGATTTTGTAGCGGTAGCATTGGTATCAAAACCGATCCTAGGACTGCCCGGATACGGCTCCAGCTGGTATCTGATGGTAGAGTCTTGTACAGATGCAAGAAGCAGTGGCGATCACCGGGTTCATGTCCAAAGATCGGCAGTAACTCTGAAGAATGGGCTTTCGATTGCTGGCTCCAGGAGCGGAAGAGACGAGAAGCAGAGGAGGCTGAGCGTCGGAGGCTGGAGGAGGAGGCCACAGACCGAGAGGGAGAGGGTGTTGGAATCCCAAGCCTGGCGGATGTGGTTTCTGGCTCAGAAGCTTGAAGCAGAATCTTAGGAGAGGCAGCGGGAGGAAGAAGAAAGGCGAAGAGAGGAGGAACAGAAGGCTCAGCTCAATCTTCTTAGCATGAGAGGAATCAGCCCTCCACTGGGATCCTGCAGGAGAAGATTGCCTTATGGAAGCATCGCGTCGAGATGGCGAGAAAGGACTGGACACATTTATTTTTGTTCTCATTATTGTATGTATACCTATATCTGCATGCATATCTATATCTATATCTATATCTATATGTATATCCAAATCTACATCATATCATATCATGAAGCCGGAAATCCGAAGCCTTGGAGTGCGAACTTGGATCCCTGCACGGGACGAATTTGGGCAGGAAGCCGAGTTTGAGCTTTCCATGGCGAAGGAGCGACAGAAGAAGGTCAGATTCCTTTGTCGGTGCTTTAGGGTTCAGGGGCTTGGCATGTGCACTACAGCCCTTCCTCAAAAAAAGGGGGTTCGGATTAGCGGCTCTTCTTGCCGAATGCTGCTTCCTTCAGGCTGAAGCTGACAAGGAAGTCGCAAAGCAGCTGGAGGTCGAGCTGCTCAAGCAATGGCTATGTACTATTACTTAAAATACTTACTACTACTTACTATTACTTACTACTACTTACTATTACTTACTATTACTTACTATTACTTACTATTACTTACTATTACTTACTTCGGTAACTTGTAACCGTGAGCTAAGCACCAGAGTGACTTGGCAACCAGCCGTGAGCCATTTTCGTTTAAGGCCCAGCAGGTCTCTGACCGCAATGTCCCTCCGCTCTAGCACAGTCATCGAAGATGATGTTCGCGAAGCACGAGAACGATTCGTGACCAACAAGCGATTGTCCAGACTGGACATAGAGGAAGACACCATCGTGTTTCAAGTCTTCGGTCTCGAAGGAGATTTCACTGCTTTTCTTTCCGACCCATATCCAATGGAATCGACGGTCGTGTATGGGCCTGATGACTTCGAACTTCACACGAGTGGAACCATACACGACACAATCTTGGCAGTCATTTCCAAGCTGAAGTCGCAGGAAGGCAAGCGATTGCGTGAGGATTCCTGCTCAGATGCCGGCGAGGAAGAACTGGACTGGATTGTGACTGAACGGCCTCCTGAACTTGGATTGCAAAGCGACCTAGACTCGGTGCAAGACTTGTTTGGCGACGGTGCAGTTGAAATCACACAGTTATGCCCAAAGACCTATCGAGTGCGACTTTACGTGCCAGTTAAATGTGCGATCCTGGACACAAGGGTTTGTTCTGCCTGGGGCTTCAAGCCTGACGTACCTATATGCGTGGAACTGTGCCTGCCAGCCAGCGGATATTCCTTCGGAGTTGTCAAGCCTTACATGCTCACGCAAATCCGGCAAGAAGGCTTTCCCGAGTTTGGTTTGGAGAAACAGCTCATGCAGATCTTGGCAGACTTTTGCTTGGTCTGCAGCTGTAAGTCGTGGGAGGGCTTCGAATCTGGTGCAGACGACGTCCTTGAAGACGATACTCCTGACAAGCTGTATCGGCGCTTCGAGTTGAAGAAGCAGAGCCTGACCCTTGAAGCGCTTGGAAACAAGGAGCTTGGTTTTCTCAGTTGTCTTGGAAGATATTTGCAGCTTCGCATGCCGACACTACATGAATACTGCGCGATATGCGACTCCCCTTTCACCCTTCCCCCGATGATGATGCGGGCAGTGTGTCCGCGTGAACTGTGCACCTATCAGTTTGGGGAGTTCGGCAGTAAGATTACGTCTGCAGAGGGGATGAACAATCATGCTGAAGTGGTCGACCTGCTGGTCTGCATGCTTCTGGCAGCAGCAAAGTCTTCAAGAAGACATCTTATACTGGACCCATTTCCAAAAGTCTATGTGGGGGAGGATCTTCGTGTGGTTTTGCATCCCGACAGCAAAGATTTCAGCAAGTTGGAGGCCTACGTGCAGGAGCTGCAAGCCATCCGCACACGTGTAGGAAATCAGCTCGGTGCTTCCTGGTCAGCAAAAACATCGTCCATGTCTGCAGAGGCCGCCGCCCTTCTGAAGTGGACGGTCGCATCGAACAGGTCTTTCTTGGCACCTTTGCAGGATAACGAGCGCATCGAAGCTTTCCGGACGCCGTTTCAGTACCTCCTCATCTCAGCGGCCCCAGACAAGGAGGCACGCTTTCAGGAATTGAAGAAACAGTTTCACACTTCCTTCGCTTTCCACGGCAGTTCCTCCGAGAACTGGCATTCAATCCTGCGGAACGGCTTGAAGAATGCATCGAACACAAAAATGATGACATGTGGGGCGGCACACGGTCCCGGCATCTACCTCTCCACTGCAAGCTCATGTTCTCTGGGATATACCCGGCACTCCCCAGTCGTGAGCGAAGAGGTGGTTGCTTTAAAGAGACAGAGAACGGGCAATCGCTTCGTTGAGAATCAGCGTGGTCTTGTGATGATGGCCGTGTGCGAGGTGATTGAAGATCCGAGCAGACTCTGGGTTCTGGCTTTAAACTGAAGTTACCATAATACGGAAGCCATATTGTATACTACAGATCCCTATTATGGTAACTTAAATGAAATCCCTTAACAAGATCCCAGAATACAAATAAACCATTCTATCTACCATAGACCCCTATTATGGTCACTTACATGAAGTTAAGCCATATTCTTTCACCATAGATCCCTATTACCCCAGGACTTCGGAAGCCGACTGCACATATCTGGGTCGCGAGCGAGGAGGAGTTGGTCTGTACTCGATTCTTCTTGGTCTTTAGCGAGGCAGAGCACTTCAATGGGTTTAGGGTTTAGGATTTAGGGTTTGGGGTTTAGGATTTCGGGTTTAGGATATTGGGCTTAGGGTTCAGGGTTTATCTCTCTAGCGAGGCAGAGCACTTCAATTTGAACGTCAGCACCCTGAAGCTGGACAAGGAGATCCGCACGCTTGTGGAGAGAAGCCGGTAAGAGACAGTCCTGGAACCAGCGCAGAAAGCGCCGAGTAGTCCAGAAGTCATTGCTGAGCTGGCCCACAAATGCAAGCGGAAAGGCAAAGACTCTTGGACCATAGCAGGTTGTTCTGAATGACTGTTTCCTGCGTCTTAAATTAATCTTGATCTATTGCATTGCCTGAGCTGTTCGGGTTCGTGGCATTTAATGAGGTTGTTAGTTGAGGTTGGTGTTGGTTGGTTGTCTAGTTCTGGGTTGCAGGGCAGTGCTGCGGATAGTCCTTTCCGAGCATGCACCGTGAACCTCATCTGGCGAGGTCGAGTTTGAGAGCATGAACCATGAGCTGCGCTTCAGAATCAGAAAATCCTGTAAGTACTGCTGCTATTAGTACGAATAGTGGTATCAATAGCGACGATACTAGTATGCATAATGTTCATGTTTATAATGATAGTAGTCATAACGACAACACGAACAATAGTATAATAGCAAGAAGACTACTCCTGGTATTGCCAATGCTTTTTCTACTAAGAAATATTGAGAATAATAGTAACAGAAACACCAGTAACACTAATGAGAATAGCAGTTTAAACACAACCAAACAATGAGTAATCAGCCATTCCAAAGATTGTCAGGCGGAAAAGTTGCGACAGGCTCTTCTCGAGCGAAAGAAGCAGGAAGCAGAGGCAGACTGACCTGACACGCCTTCTAAATGAACGCATTCATCCAAAAACTGTCATTGAACCAAAAATTAAATATATACATATATACATACATGTACATATGCATATACGTTTACATATACATATATACACATATACATACAACTGTGTATGTATTCTCTCTTCATCTCTCTCTCTCTCGCTCTCTCTCTTTCTTTCTTTCTTTCTCGCTCCTCTCCATCTCTGTACTCATATAATCATAAGCTTTCTATCCGTCGATCTATCGATCGATCTATCCATATATCTATCTCTCTCTACATGTATACATATATATATACATATGTATATACACATACATATATATATATATGTATATATATATATATATAATATGCAGGTATGCACAATACGCACGCAAACACAGGCTTGCGTGTGATTGTCTACACCCGCGTGCATGCATGCATGCATGCTTGCATGGATGTATGTATGTATGTATGTAATTGTATGCATGTATGTGTGTGTGTGTCTGAATGTTTGCATGTCCGTAGGTCCCTGTGTCTGTCTGTATGTGTGTATGTATGTATGTATGTGCGTATCGCTATACGGATGTAGGCATGCAATCGGGTACTCACCTATCTGCCACCATGGCATTAACCCTCATTCATTTTCGCTCGACCATTTATCACCTTTTGCAACGTTGTCTGCTGTCCAGGAAAGTCGTCGTTAAGCTATTGGGAGCTCGTGGTGCATGGCCTGGTCGAACCAACGTGCGCTTGGTTCGAAGCCTCGCAATCCACCTTCAAAAAGACATTTTTTTTGCCAAGATGCGCATCTTTGTCACGGGGACAACGAACGAATGCAGATACCCGTGGAAGAGCTTCATTACAGCTTCTGTTGCAAATGACGGCAGCCGGTGGCGCCGAAATCCGTTCAAAATCGCGGCAAAAATTGCAAGCTTTTGTATAAAGTTGCATGAAAACTTCCGAATGCTGCTGAAGCCCGCACTAAACCTTTAATCGAACAACCTATCTGGTACAACAGAAATGCAGCACACACACACATATATATATATATATACATGTATATATACATGTATATATATATATATGCACATATGTCAGTATATCTGTACCTGTCTCTCTCTCTCTCTCTCTCGCTCTCTCTCTCTCTCGCTCTATATATATATATATATGCGTTGCTTTGAAATCTTTTTGTTGTTGTTCTCGCTTTCCGGTTCTTCATGGATCCGTCATTCTTTCTACTATGCCGATGTAGTTTGGGTTGCGTTTTGAAGATGATTCTGAAGGGCTTTGCAGGGCTTCCCCTCCGCCCTCGATGCTGACACAGGTTTTGTAATTAATAGGTGAAGGCTGATCGTATGTGGCTTTCCTTGCATGCCAGAGTGTTGACCATTCTGCAAAAATGCCTGTGGCTCGCGTTTATGGTTCCTGGTTTGGGGTAACCAACTGAGTCCGAGAGTTAGGGCTCAAGCTAGCGCTTGGTGGTTTTCCCGGTGGAGATTCGACCTGAAAACTAAACCAAACCTTAAGCCCTACCAAAACCCAAAGCGGCATCCTATTGAAGGGCTCGTCCTCGCTAGGTAGGAGGGAAAAACCTTGTCTTCTGCTTCCCGCGTCTGCAGGAGGAGAAGAAGAAGGCTGAAGCCGACCTGCGCCGAAAGGCCGTGGAGCTTGGGGTACCTGTCATAGCAGCGGTTCAGGGTTTAGGGTTCAGGGTTTGGGGTTCAGGGTTTAGGGTTTGGGGTTCAGGGTTTGGAATTTAGGGACATTCAGAGCCCCGCTGCAAAAGGGTTTATGGTTTGATTGAGTGATGCAGCAGTCAAGATTCTGAAAGCCTGGACTTTGGCTGCGACTTGCTCCCACAATACTGCAGAGAGGAGGGTGTCGATGACCTGTGTCCATGCATTGCAAAGGCAGAGGCTGAGAGGATGAAGAAAGAAATCGAAGCCAAGCACCAGAAGGTTCTGCCAATTCCGGTGCGGGCCTCATGACTTGGAAACTCTGCAGACCCGTACATCTGTTTTATGAAAGCTGCCGCATGCTGCTGTCTTGATTTGTGCCATGGCCAATGCATAGTCGAGACCTTCACAAGGGTCTTCGGTGAACTTGTCTCTTCTCAGGAGCCCTCTGATGAGATTCCGATGCCCTGCTTTGATGTCTTCAAGGGTGGCGATCGCATTGGATGCTGAGCTGCTTGTGAAGTTTGGACGGGTCGATTGCTTGCTCTTACCAGCAGTGCAGTGATTCTTGCCCATGAGCATAACTGCCGCGAACGGAGCGTCTGCGGCCAAACAAAGGACGATTTCTACTCAAACCCCAGCAGAAGTCCTGGCTGCTGGGTCGCGCTCCAGTGGGGGTCGACTTCCGTCTCGGCCGGAACCTCAGAGGAACCCGAAGCTTTCAAGAGAAGTCACGGCGAACTCTTCTGCAGCTTCCGTGCAGCTTTGCTGGCTGAGGCCACGAGACCATCTCGCGGAAGCATGCCCAGGTGCAGCCGGACGTCCTATCACCACACCAACTTGTGGCGCAAGTTGTTTCGCGGTTGCTTTGTACCTGAGACTCTGAGGAGGGCAGCTCTCTTAAAGCTTGGTACTATACACGTGTTGTAAAGTATGTATACCGTCTCTCTCTCTCTATACATACATAGGTGGCATAAATGCATGTGTATACATACATATACAGTATATAAAAAATGTACCTATGTATGTATGTATGTAGGTATGTATATGTCTATGTATATGTATATGTATATGTATATGTATATGTATATGCGTATCTGTATGTGTATGCATATGTATCTGTATCTGTATCTGTATCTGTATGTGTATATGTGTATGTGAATGTGTATGTGTATGTGCATGTGTATGTGCATGTGTATGTGTATGTGTATCTGTATGTGTATGTGTATGAGTATATGTATATGTATGTGTATATGTATGTGTATGTATGTGTATGTATGTGTATGTATGTATGTATGTAAGTATGTATGTATGTATGTATGTATTTCTTGCTCGCTGCCATGGTCGACAGGTCAACCGACAGGGCTGCTTCACGTTTCTGCAAGACCTCGGTTCAGCGCATGGCACTTCTCTCAACGGGCAGAAGCGTCTTGGCCAAGTTTCTTTAGCAGGTTGCCATGGGTGTCGCCTGGCTTTCAATGGCCTTCATACCCCGCTACGTTTATCATCTCATGCTATTGTTTCGGGTCGATGAAGCGCACTTGTGCAAGCAACATATCACGGTGCAAAAAGGCTGACGAAGAACACGTCGGTGCCCCGGAAGACTTTCGTCGCGTGTAGAAGGGGGAAACCGGCTAGTCGAAGTCTTGGGCCGCGGCGGATCATGGTTTTTTCCACAGCAACAGCCATCTTCTCGTTTATCTGCCGCGGTTCGGTTCAAGCTGATACCCATCGCCGGGAGATCGGAGCCTTTGCTGAGCCGTGCTGCCGGCACGTTTCTCCTATGCCGGACTCCTGGAGCTTCGGATCCAAGTTGAATCTGTCGCGGGCCAGGACCTGCGCAATGCCAGCTGGCATAAAGAACGCTTTCGCCGCGCTCGGCAGTCCGTAGCTCACATGCTAAGCCTGCTAAGCCTTAAGCTGGGCTTGCCTGCAGCTTCTTTCAAGCCGTGGAGCCTTCGAGCATTTCGCAGTCTGCTGTGCTGAGATTCCGATTCGGAAGAGGCTGGGTTTTGCCTTAACAGTTGAATGTTCACAACCGGGACAGGGAAGTCCTGTGCTTGTAGGAAGAGGCGCCAGAGACGCCGGCGGTTGAGGAGGCATACGAAGCGGCGCCCGTAGAAGTGGAGCCGGACGGGGAAAGGGTCAGCCGAGTCTCGTGGCGTGCTTGATTGCTAATCAAGTTGACTAGGAGCAGAAGAAGAAGGGCAAAAAGAAGGGGAAGGCCAGGAAACCCGGTTGATTGTTTCATAAGTGTTTGAATATAGGTGCCTAGCATGCTGTGTCGACCTCGTTGTGTTGTTCGTTGGACGCTGCGAGCTGTGTGCAGCCTTCCGTGGGAGACGTATGTTCCCCTCCAAGGCTGAGACCACTGCCGCCGCTGCCCCTGCTCCGGTGCCTTCTGCACCTGCAGAAGTGCCGGCGGCCGCAGCCTCTTTTGTTATGGCCGACTGCTGTTGCTTTATCTCACGATGTGATTGACCAAGACGGCCAAGACAGCACCCAAAGCAGTGGCGACACAGAAGGACAGAATGTCTGAGTCGTTGTTGCAGCCCCACTTGGTGCTGTGGGGCTGCAAACCACGAGACCTGCCTCCACTATCAATTTCCTACTGCGTGACAAGGAGCCACAGGTGGCACAGAGAAAAGAAAAGAAAGAGAAAAGCGACAAGAAGGACAAGCCGGCAGTCGCCTCGAACCTCGCCAGACACTACACTAGTGCACCCGGCGCGTACTGTCTGACGGAAAATGTGCAGGCACAACTCGGATTTGCAGCTTCTGAACTCGATCGTAAGTAGTAGAAGCAGCAACAGGAGGAGTAGTAGTAGTAGCAGCAGTAGCAGCATACGAAGTCGAGACAGGACGAGTGCTGCTCGAAAATCCTTGTGCAAGAACAAGGTACCGGTGGCAGTATGTATGATTCAGTTCGTACATCAAGCCTGAGGAAAAACAAGTTCTCTGCCCTCTTGGGAAGCGACGAGGAGGAGGACAGTGATGATGAGTAGAGTTGTTTCAGTTTTGAGCTGCTTGGCAAGTCAGAAGCAGGTATGAAACTCTTCGAAGGGCAGCATGGTCCCAGCATGCCAAGGTCTCCAGGCTTCCCGAACGTGCAGGACGCAGCCGCCGCTCATGCTAATTAGGCAACGCGGCAAGACCTGTAACGCACCACCTGCACCAGCCGATAGACTGACTAGACAGCTGCGCGACAAGGCCAGGAAAACGAACGTGCAAGAGACCACGAATCAGTATCCGATCTCCCTTGCTAGCCTCGTTTTGCACGCAGTGTGTAGCTCCTCTGGTCCATGGCAGAGCTCAAGCAGACGCAACCATTCGCTCTCGCAACTTTCTGCCTTTGAAGCCGTGCAGCGTTGATCAAGCGCCACCGGGCTGAGAGATGTGCCCATCAAAGTGCAGCAGTGGAGGCCAGCATCTGACCTGACCGGACCTTCTGCGTCAATGTCCTGGAAGGTGCTGCCGCCCGTGTTTGCAGCGGCAGAGCCAGGTGATGAGGTTGCCATGTGGGTCTCTCAGACCTTGGCCCTCGAAAGCTTTCAAGCTTGCCTGCCGAAATGTTTTTCAATTGAGGTTTTGGGCGCTGTGCTGAGTCTACTGCTTGTGATTCCATCGGGGTCGGAAGCCGCAGCGATGTATGCGCAGGTCGCCGGTGCCGTCGTCTGTGCGTTGTTGCCCGGAACCTGACCACTGTGGTCCCACCAACATATGCGAACTGACAAGACATGATGTCGACGGGTGAGGTCTTTACCGTTGCTGCGGCGTCCTGGAATATTTGGTTTGCTCCAGAAGTACAAACACGTTGCCTTGGCTACCTGGTGGCTGAGAGGGCATCTGAGAGGTCATGGGATGAATGAGGGCAGGGCTGATTCTTCCGAGGTGGTAGCTCACCCGGACGACGAAGTTTCTTTCCAGCATCAGTTCAAACCAATCACGCTTTGCACCAGTGGTTTTTTGTTCGGACTTGACAGGTGGAGGGGCTGTCGAAATTACTGCTGAAAGTGCATGCTCAGGCCATGTTCTTTTGGCCGGTGCTCTCGCAGCTTTGTGCTGCAGGCGGTCCGGCTGAGTTGTTGCTTTGCGGGATGGGGGCTGCGAGGTTCGAGAGCCTGCCCTCCTGGATGCATGTGCAAAATTGCGTGTACCTTCGCCTCTATACCGCACCCCGATGCACCCTGGACATCAGCTCGCACACCAGGTATCAACCTCAGCGTCCTGTGCCTATCCACCGGAAATTTCGATGGGCTCGGGAGCATCCGGAAAGAGGAACTCTTGCAGCAACAGAGAGTCTGATTCCCGACCTTTGAATAGGGGTCGCTGAGACGTGATCGCCCTTGTGTCGCGCAGTGTGACCTGGAGCAAGATGCTCTGCGGGACCTCGCAAAGCCAAGGAAATGCGGCGATCCTGTGCACGAATAGGTGCCTGGGCTGAATGCGGTGAAAGCCGCATTCAGCCTCGCTGTCCACAATGTGACTTGTGTAAATGAGTTGGGCGTGGGATGAATGTCTTGTGCAGGTGTGCGCGGGGAAGCTTTGGAAGTCCTTGACCAAGCCGAGTTGCAGGTTCAGTTCGGGTTACTTTCATGGAACGGGGATAACTAGGGCGCAAGCTCCCACCTGCAGAATAAAAAGGGAAAGCTCCGAACATCCACAAAGATTGCCGGACAGTAGTGGCGCCCTGCGAGTGAGCGATCGCAGGATGGATGGCACGAATGGCCTGCGGACATCGTTGCTGGCAAGGCCAGCATGTTGATTTCTCCTTCGCCCCACATATGCCGATGTGAGAAGGGAGATGAAGGCTTGCTGTGTGTTTGCGACGATGAGCCTGCAGTAGGTCATCGACTTCCTTGAGAAGCGTGGCGCAAATGTTGTGCTCACTTTCGACAATGCCGGTGTGTCAGGCCCATGCCCTATGACCGTCATGCCGATGTAGCTGCTGGCGATCTGAAGCAGAAGCTAGCAGTCGTGCCCCCTTGTTTCTCGTACCATATGCGAGGTCATCCAAACCACATCTCCACCAGCTCAGGCGCCGCCTCTCGTTGAGTTGAGTGTGTGAGCGACCACCCACACTGGAATGCACGGAGGTGCGCAGCGTGCGCTAGAGCTTGTCCATGGAGATGCCAAACTACCTCAGTTCGAGCTGTTCCTGCTTAAGAGCGAGCCGCTGCTGCGTTTTATTTCGTGCTGTAGCAGTCCGTATGGACAGCCGAATGGAGTCCCACGATCAGAGGTAGGGATCCACGAGAAGTACCTGGGCCCGCTTTGCTTGCTGCTGGAGCCAGAAGCTCAGACGTGGCCTGTGCCATATGTCGCCTGCCACCAGGCCAAAGAGACACTTTCACCATGAGCTAAACCAAAAACATCATGAACGCTATCTCGGAAACCTGTGCTCTTACGGCACCAGATGTTTACACAAGAACGTTTGGCCTGCATCGTGTTTGAACAGTCGGTGCATCGCCTGAAGCAAGGCGAGAGTCTGTTGCCGATGCTGCCGCTCGGAAGCCCTTGACGAATGGTATTCATGTCATGAATTACTCGTTTTTTGGGGCTCTCTCGGTGTGCTGTCCCTGCTTGTAGTCTGTAGAAATCAGCTGCAGGCAGCCGTTTCTTGCAGCGCACCAGCTTGCTTGGCGGTGTGGCTCTCAACGGGCTTCCATGTTTGTGTTGTCCGTGTCACACGTGCCGTCCGAGCAGTGCCTAGGCCTTGGCCGTGCACTGGTCACAGCTGGTCTGGTACAGAGTCCTCTTCACTTTGTTTTCGCGTTACGCGTCCGGCTCCTGACGGGGAATTTCCAGCTTTCTTCACGTTCCTGTGATTGATAGCTGCCTTTCTTTAAGCTGCCGAACGTGCGATGCCGCTGTGCCCAGGTACGTGAACACCTTCTTCAGGTTCGCACCAGGAAGCCCGTCGAAGGGATCGGAGCCTGGGGTTCAATACTCAATGCCAGTAGATCACTGTTTGGAGTCCCTTCGATTCCTCGGCACCCTTGAAGCTCTGACTCGGGCCTGCTCGATCCGGGATCATTGTAAGCCAGAAGGGGTTGAAGACGCGATGTGCCGAGGATGCTGACAGCAAGTGTGCAAAGGAGGACTGAGGCATCGCGGGTGAAGTTTCCGTTTCAGACTCCCGGACAAAGAGCCGGCGCGAACTGCACTGGCGCTGTTAGGCGCGGAGCAGGGCGAGCATTCCGAAAAAAGGGGCGAAGCTCTCTGGTTTCGAAACGAAGTGTGATAGCATTCTTGCTTGGCCTCAGCAGGGCACAGGGTTTGGGGTTTCTGCTTCAGACACCCGAAGCCCAATGAGGATGGAGAGACTTTGCTCTGGCGACAACCTGCGGCTCGGGGGCTCTGCACGGACATATGCCCATCCGGCTCTGTTGCCGTGGGCCTGGGACGGCCACCTATCTTCAGACTTCATGACTCATTATGACAAGGCGTGTTGTTGTGATGGTAAGTAGTAGTACAACAGCACCGTCGGTTTTGATTTGTCATTGTCCTGCTACTCGTGGTGCTGGTCAAACTGTTGTTGCTACTGCAACTAGTTTTGGGTGGAACGTGGCAGGTCTACCGAGAACCGACCACAGCCCTGCCCCTGGATGGGATGGACGTGTGGTAGCGAGCTTCCTCCATCGCAAGCAGGCCATCCAACTCAGCACCAAAGGCCTGATCCAGTTTATGCCGAATACAGAAGATTACCGGTTACCATGCCCATGCCCTGTGGCATCCGGCGGCCCTGCAGGCGTCCGTCTCAAGACTCCTGGACTGTCCGAGCAGGCAGGGGTCGGAACAAACGGATGGCTTGCGATGCTTCGGTTCTGGTCCACCAGGAGCTTCCAGAACCTCCCCTGGACTCGCCTCGGCTGCTCCCAGGATCTTGTATTAGCATCTCCTACGCTGATGTGTCGCTCCCCAGCTGCTTGCAGGAAAGCCAAGCCCGCAGATCAGCATCAACTTGGGTAATGCGAAGCCGCAAGAGGCAGATGTCGTGGACGAGCCTGCCATGCAGGGACCCAGGACAGGACAGGTAGGATCCTGCTGTAGAGCCCTGCAGCGATCGCAGAATACTGTGCCGTGCAAAGGTCTCCAGATGCAGAGATGCCGGCGGCGGCAGAGGATGCTGCGAGGCTGGGGCGAGACGAGACTCCGGCTGTTCCTCTCTGCACCTCGTAAGAGCCTTCAGGAAGGTGCCTCCGGGCAGCCCGGAAGATCAAGAGGCTGTGCTCGCAGCCCTGGAGTCCCTGGTTGCCACGACTGCCACAGAGACGAAGACGGGGAGGAGCCACACCCGAAACCAGCCGCAAAAATGCGCAAGGGGGGTGCACGTTTCTGCGGTGAGGCCGGCCGAAGCCCCCAAAGCGGCGCAGACGAAGCCTCCGAAGAAGCGGTCCTCGTCATCGTCTTCTGATAAAAAGCGGAGCCTTGGTCCAGTGAGTGATACAGAGGAAGCAAAAGGTGTTCTGATATGTTCGGATAAACCTTGTCATCAGCTTCAGCATCACCGTCATCATTTTCATCGCTTGGTCGGAAACTGTAGCGGCGCCAAAAAGAAACCACAAACATTATTCGTAGCAGCACAGCAGTACATGCTGATACCATCGCCGTCTTTGTTCGTCTTGAATTATCGTTTTCTCGCTGCTGCCATACTTATTTTCTCGTCACCGCTCTGATACTCAGTCGCATTTCATTGATGATGCTAGAGGCACTTGTGCCATCTCTCTTCTTCTCGTCATCCTTGCTGAATCTCTACTATCAAGAACAACAGCGAGAACACGCAGCGAGAAGTTACCAGGAAAATACACGAGAGCCATAGTGTAGTACTATGCTGAAACAGCAACCGTTTCATGTGGCGAGAGTGAGGGTATCGTTTCGTACTCGAGCACATGAACCACAGAGCCATAAAGCACCTGAGCAGCAGAGGAACACGCCGTGGCCGTATCAGGGCGCCAAAGACTGCTGGCACAATAGAATAGTGCCGCGGTCACTCACACCTTACTTTCCAGGTGTAATAGTATACAGTAAACCAATTTTATTGCTGTGTACTTGCATGCATATGGAAATGGGGCAGTTGCATTTTTTTCCCTGTTCTCTGACCGCTAACCAGCAGCTGACGAACCCGAGTCTGCGAGCGAGAGAGAGAGAGAGACAGAGAGTGTGTGTTTTTTCCTCAGGCCTGAAGCCTAGCCTCAAGCTGGTTTTGCTTTCAGCACAGGTCCGGTTCCGAGTTTTGAGTGGTGTCGGCAAGGAAGTCCAAGTCGAAAAAGAAGAAGTCCTCCACTTCATCTTCCTCGAGCAGGCAGCACCCGCCATCTTTCGAGCTGCCGCATATATATATATATATACACATCTATATATAATATTATATATGTATATGTATAATCATTTGCACACATGTATAAAAACATATTCACACACACATACATACATACATGCATACATACATACATGCATACATACATACATACACACATACATTCATACATATGTGTATGTACACACATACATACACACATATTTGTTTTCCGAGGGGAGGCGGGGTTCAGGGACCATTATAACTAGCAGGGATCCTACTCTTTACGGCTTGTATTTTTCCACACTGTTCATTGGCTCTTATGTTAAGACTTCAGGGATTTGGCTGCAGTTCGCGCGCGAGGCGCCCGCGGTAGGTGCACCTGGCGGTCAGTGTTTTCTGCCGGGATGCCGTGTGCATTTTCTACTGCGCGCATTCTTGGTTAACGTCGTGTTCTGTCCACTGTCCCGCCACCGGCCCCTCTTCGGAATCTGACAGCATTCGAAAGCGGGCTCTCGCCACGGTGGCTATCTCCCCATCTTCTCCCTCCAATATCGTGCTCCCGAGACAGTCCTGCATACATTTCGGGTCGCTGCCACAAAGTGTAGTTGTTGGTGTTCTGGGTGAGCTGGCATTGGCATGGACGGGTCCTTTGTTTTCCGAAACTTTCACATGGCAGGAAACGCAAGAGCTGCCGCCTCGGTGGCAAAATGCGGAACTGCTCCGAAGAGTCTCCTGTCAACTCTGTCTATGTTTTGTGCTATTTCGTGTCTGAGGCAAGTCGAAAAAACGCAGCTCTTCATCCACCTCAGCCTCAAGGGAGAAAGCCAAGAGGCTGCGTAGCAGCTTTCTCGATGGGATGCATCGGAGCGATGATGGCAGGAAATCCAAAAAGAAGTCGTCCTCGTCCTCCTCGTGAGAGCTTTGTATCTTGCGAGAGGTTTTAATCATCAAGAACGGCAGTAGAGTAGAGAATTACGGGTTCCAGCTGGCTTCAGAATGGTTAGTTAAAGCAGATACGGGTCGACAGGAGCTGGTTTTCCTTTGAGTCCTTCTAAAAGGAGGCTTGACTGTTTCCGTAGCTGCGATCCATCAATGTGCTGCTCCAGTACAGCTGGCATGGGCGGTAACATTGTGCAGGTCCCTAGCCGCCAAGGATCGCCTGGCAGTGTGTCATAGACCTGTGCCTCAGCAAGAAACGAATTCGCCCGGGTTTGGGCTTCCTTTGCAAAGCTTCCAGCGATATGCGCAGACGACGGATATTCGAAAGACAGGGCACGGTGCCTTTGTGTGGAGGCTCTCCACAAGCTGCCTTCACCGGATGTCTGGAGCCTGGCTTGTCCGGTTGTGACAGCACCTCCCGGAGACCCTTCGAACAGCTAAGAGGGGTTTGTGGCCTCAGTCAGGGAGCAACTCGCCTGCACGAGTGATCCTACCTTCTGATCGATTTTCATTGCATTCGCCATGCCATGTGGTTGCATGTGTGCGGTTACACTCTGTGTGAAGCACCTGTGGCACGTAATTAAGGGGGTCGGATCTTGGCGTGGTTGTTTATGCTCAAGCACATCAGTGTCTAGATCCAAGACGAGTCGATGCCGTTGTAAGACCAGCTGGCCAGTTTGGGGGGCTTTCTTTCTGTGCTGCAGTCGCGCAAAGCCGCAAAGCCCCCCAATCCCTACGCCTAAACCTTTAACCCGCAAATCGAGAAGTGTGCCAAAAGCCGTAAATCCCCGAAATGTGGTGAAGCCTTGCCTGTTTTGTGCGAGTCTCGCACGTCGATGCCTAAACTGCTCCAAATTGCCGGCCAGAAGCTGCAAGATGCCTGCTGGCACCAAGAACGCCTTCGCACTTCTCGGCAGTGCGGTGCTCAAGCAGAGAAGTCTGCCTTTGATATTGTGATAGCAGGACGACAGAAACTGCGGCTTTGAGGCCTTGATGCTCGAAGAACAGGAGTAAACGAACAAGACACTCGCAGAAAGAAATGTAGGGAAAGATGGCACGATGGGAGGCCGACCGAATGAACGATCAAGCAAGATCATTCAGTGAAGTGATATCGTGTTGCAACGGTATCTCTTTAGAGCACCCGCTCAGTGAAGCACAGTACGGAAGTTCCCTAACCGTTCTGTATGGCCTATGCCGATATCGTATGAGTAAGGCTCATAGTGCGAATCTAACCATATGGTTGCAGTGTAGCAGCAGAATGATGCAGCAGTGCAGCCAGATGCTTCAGAAATACAAACCTTGCCCCGCGTTCTGCGACAGCTAGAACAGTCGAAGAGAAAAGGGATCAGAAGGTATACAGCGAGGCCATGCCAGAAACACGATGGTGGCAATTCGACAGTATGCAGACTTCAGTTCCGGAGTTCAAGGGAGGCATCTTCAGCCATGAGTCTTGTGAGAGAGTTCATGTGCCCAAACTGAGACTCTGACTCCGAAGAGGCGCGGACATCATGGCTGTAGGGTTTATAGGGTTTTATCTTCTGAACTC
Source organism: Symbiodinium sp. clade A Y106 (assembly GCA_003297005.1). Taxonomy (NCBI): domain Eukaryota; class Dinophyceae; order Suessiales; family Symbiodiniaceae; genus Symbiodinium; species Symbiodinium sp. clade A. The sequence goes on from BGNK01001580.1 coordinate 59,610, forward strand.
GCGTGGTGACTCCCGATTTTTGGTAGGAGGAGAAGGAGCAGCCGCCAGAGGTTGAAGAGACCTACGAAGCAGCGCCTGCTGTGGAGTTGGAGCCGGACTGCGGCGGGGGCTGTTTCTGGGGAGCACGCTGCTGTCTCTTTTGGCAGAGGGTTGGCTGCGGTTCGCTCATATAGGGACGAGTGTTGCATGCCACGGGGTTGCCCAAGTTGCCTCTTGAAGATCTTTGAGTCTTGCCTCAGTGGGCTTGGTGTATCTTCGCTGGCATTAGCTTGAAAGCAGAGTCCGGCAAGTGTAAATTGCGTAGATGCCGCAAGCCGATGATCTGCAGGAGCCAAAGAAGAAAGGCAAAAAGAAGGGGAAGGCCAGACAATCATCGGCGCTTGCTTTGTCGCTTGTTGTGTCTGAGTTCACTAAATCGTTCCCTCCGCCTTGAACTCGCGACTTGTGTGATGTCGTGTGCGCTCGATGGGCCTTTGACTCTAGGTTGGGTTGCAACCCCTAAAGCCTAAGATCCAAAAGCTGGACTTCGGCCCGGTTGTGGCCAAGTCTTATGTACATCCCGCTCAACAGATTGGATTTTGTGACTGAATTCACCCTGTGCTGTGTAGAACTAGGAGGGCTAGGTAGGGTTTCAAAAACGGGGCAAGGCACGGAGACACTCTGAATGCTACGATCCTATCTTGTGGTGACCCCTAACAGGGCGACCGCGTATCGCTACAGCGGACTAAAGAAAGATAAAGAGCACCAAAGAGCTCAGGCTGAGGCAGCCCCCGCCCCTGCGGCCCCGGCACCGGTGGAGGCCCCGGCCCCAGTGGCCCCTTGGCGGCAGTAGCTGTGCTTCAAGCTCTGCGACCGTTTCCTCTTGAGAGAGGCTGAGCTTGCTGTCAGATTAACGTGCAGACATTTGCGAGCATCAGCATGTCGCATACAGAGTAGAAGGAGTGTAGAGCAAAGAACATAATAAAGGAGGAGCAATGGCCGGAAGAGGAAGATGAAGACAAGGAGGGGAAGTGTAGTATATTGCCCTCTATGCTCAGCAGGAGCCCTGTCTTACGGATTGTTCTTAAGCCCGTATCGCTGCTTTGAATCCCTGTTTTGCGTATTTCCGAAAAGCCCCGATCCTAAGCACTTGACCCAAGCCTGTCTTCGAAGTTAAATGAGTTGTGGCCGCGGGCAGTGCCGCAGTCCGGAGCTGCATGCAGCCTTTGTCCGGCCTTTTTTGGTGAATTTCTGCTTTCGACCTTCGGCATGACACTGACGAGCCAGCTGTCGAACTCGGGAAAAGCATAGCAGCTCACCCGGGGAGATCTATGATGTTGCCGTTCGCTGTAGTACATGTTGTTGTGGTAGCCATCAGCCAAGAAGTCTTTGCAGTGTCTTTGGCTAAGACCTCCAAGCCGTCCTCCAAAGCTGCAGCGCAGCCGGCGAAGAAGGCCGTGATCTGTGTAAGGTGGGTGGCACGGGCGCGAACCGTGAGATCTATGCAGAACATCCTTATCGGATGTGGCACTTTCTACAGCCTTTCCAAACACATCTCTTCATATCTCCTGGACACGGGAAAGAGCCGAGCCGAGGAACCTGAGAAGGTGGAGAAGAAAGAGAAGAGCGAAAAGGGCGACAAGAAGGCAAAGCCGGCTGTTGCCGCGAGCCTTGCCAGGAAGCAAGTTATAGGTGGTGGGGTTATAAGTAATTGGGGTAACTAGTAACTAGAATTACAACCCATTAAGGGACTTGCATTAGGCTAGTCGGCTTTGCTATTTCGTTTCGATCAAAATCTCGCAACTTTTATTGCCGAGGAAGAACAAGTTTTCTGCGCTGATGGGCGACAGCGACGAGGAGAGCGACGATGAGTAGACTTGCCAGATTCCTGGTGCCTCGAATTGAAAAGGTCCAACATTGAGCTGGCCCGTCTTGTGCTGTGCTTGCGCTGCTAAGGGAAGTGAGGTTGCTGAGCAAATGGATGAATCGAGGTGTCTCGCACAGCCAATGCTCCATGCTGCCATGTAGGATTGCATTCGCTTGATGTCATGTCCACTATGCATGTTACCCTTCGGTCAACTTTCTGATGCGGAGGCTTCAGGGGCTTCGATAGCCCGGTCTTGTCACGCAGCTAACGCAGAAGGCACCGCTTGCCTCAAGCCAGACAGCTGTGAAACGAGGCCATCGGAAAAGAAGCGTGCAGTCGGCAGAAGCTTAGCTTGTCATATGCATAGCAGGCTAAAGGGCAATGGGCACTGCATGCGCTGTGAAGTCTCTCTCAGGTGGCAGGGACCTGTTGTCGTCATACCAGACGGGCCATTAAGCTCAAACTTGGCATCGGGCTCTCGCTTCATGCTTGTCGGAGCTTCCTCCGAAGTCACCGGTTCTAGATCCCGGTGAGGAGATCCACGGCAAGATGACCAGGGTTTGCGGAGCTTAGCTGTTCTCTGTGTCCCGAAGGAGGCCCAGGTCCATGCCATATGAGATACCATTCAGCCAGCTTCCTGGACTAGGCAGGGGGAACCTGGTCTTGTGAAGCTCAGCTTTGTGTCCCGAGTCAGAGTCTTCTGTCAGGCGAGGAGGACTACCCTGGATTTCCAGCACAGGTATGTCCTAATGAGCTGCCAGACCTCTCCAAGCCAGCGCCTCAAAGATGGCCGAAGCCGCGTTCAGGCGGTACGTACCATGCTCCCCACCTGATTTTTAGGCACTGCAGCCTGTGCGCAGATGTCCTGAAGGCGGATTGCTTGTTCCATTGCTGAGAAATCGCGCAGCCCCGCGCTGCGTGCTAGGACAACCCGGAGATGTACCAGGAGCTGAAAGACCGTCAGACAGCTGCAGGCGCAAGAGTGGGGTAGAAATGGGAGTTGCTGCAGGCAGTTCCGATGTTGTCCAGGTGTGTCCTTGGCGCGGTGTATAAAGACAGGCATTGGGCGTGTTGCTCTGAACCGTCACCATTAATTCGCTTGCTGCCTCCCATGAATTTGCAGGCATAGATAATCGGGGACACCCGTGCCTGAAGTCCATCGGCGCGGTGGCTGGCGATGCAGAATGCTACCAAGTCTTTTCGCCCCTCGACACCCGCAATTGGCAACACTTTTCCCTTGTAGTCCCTATTTCAGCCAGGGTACAACATATAAGATAAAGAGTATCGTTATACCACCGAAAAAATCCAATTCGCGTTGTTCGCGCCTCTCTCGTTGTTTAGGACTTGACATGACTTGTTCCGAGGCCCCTCTTCGAAAAGCTGATCGAAGGACGGCACGGGAAGGCGCTGGGACTCAGACCGGTCGTGTCGTCTCCGATGTCGCCGTTTCGGGGAGGTGCCGGCGGCTCACATGAAATGCCCTGGCCGCCGAACCCTCACTGCCGAATCGGCAGAGCCGTTGGAGGGCTATGTTGCTTGCCTGCAGACTCGTTGCAAAGCCAGCTGGTGAGTTTGGGGAAGTATGAAGTGAAGCGTATTCGGCGCAGGTGATCTCTTGCAAAGTTGCGGCTTCCAGGCAGGTGCTCCTGTTTGCAGGCTGCAGCAGCGTGTCCGGTCAGGGCCTGTGCCCAAGGAACCTGGATGGGACTCCTTTCCCACCAGCTGCTTCAAGAGATCAGCGACAAGAGGCGGGCCGAGCGGGTTCGTGACTCCAAACGAGCTGCGGCTTCCTCAGTCCTCAGGTCGAGCACATGATCTCAGGAGCTGCGCTTCAAATGGAAGGCCTTGCCGTGAGGGATGCCGGCGAGAGGGCACAGGTGCTTCTAGAAGTTGCGTCGGCTAGGCGCGCTCAAGGGCACCTACTTCCCTCTCGTGGGCTCCTCGTCTTATCCTTCGAAGCCGGACGGTATGACGTTGGAGGAGGAAAAGGCACTCGGCTGCTTCAGTGTTCTGGTGCTGCTGCCTTCCAGTTCCAGCCGAACTTGCGCAGATGCTGACTGACGACCACCTTCTCTTTCAGCATCCAGATGCCCCCGCAGTGCTGAGCACTGGATCTGGGCGGCATTGGCCACACGGTCGAGGCAGTTGCATTGGGTGCTGAAGCTGCTCACTTGCTTGGATGTTGTCATCGTACGTCACGAGCACAGACACCAGGTGTCTTCGTCAATGAACGCAAGACCCTGACCTTGTGGATCAACGAAGAGGAGGGTTTCCAGTCAGTCTGGCTACGGGGCCACGTGCGACCTAGTCACGTAGTATTTGCTTGATGTTCCGCCTGCTTGTCCGTGTCTTGTTTCTTTGCAGGAACACCTCAAAGCAACTTCTCAGAGACAGGGCGGTGATGCCCGATGCTGAGGACGAAATGTCCGCTTGTCGCGAGATGCCGCATGCAACAGTGGCAGGGATTTCACACACCCTGTGTCAATCAGGTCCAAGCTGCCTTTAGGGAGCTGTCAGCCGCCGCTCGACTGAGTTTCCATTTTGGGGCTCAGGGGTCAGCTGCAAAGTGTAGCCACCATCCACTGAGGTACTGGCACATATTTCTGGCAGCCTAGCCGACCGTGCCGGTTTTGCAAAGAGCGATCGCCTGGGCTCGGGCCCTTGTGTATGCGCTTCCCTGCACGAGTGCTGTAGCCTATGTGTCAATGTGTGCTTGACCTGCGTCGGTCGAAGACGGGGCGCCCTCTGAAGATGCAAGCCCTTGAAGGGAGATGGAAAGCGCAATGTACCCTTCCCTAAACAATTGTATAGATTGGTGCAGTAGAGGAATCTGGCCCACCTGCTGACAGAGCTGCAGGATACCTGACATCGAACCCCGCGAACATTGGCACAGCACTCCGGGCTGAGAGCTCAGCCTATTTCTTACATCACTTGGCATTTTCTTGGTCGAGCTCGGTGAGCTTGGAGTTCGGACAGCACTTGGAGAATCATGACTGGAGAGCAAGAGAAGCCTTGTATATGGACTCTTCATGCTGGCTGAGAGGTCCGTCGGTCAGGGTGCATGGACTTGAAGTTGCCTTGTCTACTAGCTGGTACCGGTTTTCGTGAGATGACGGGCTGGTGGACGGATGAAGCTCTGCTCTGTGTGAGTGGTTGGCCGATGAGCTTTGCCCAGTTGGGGAGTTTGGGTCCTGTCGATGTTGCGGCTCGAGACCGATAACGCGAACGAGTGACCTCAGCTGGTAATGCCTACGAAGTTGATTTTTGAGCTGCTAGCTGCTATCAGACTGCTTAGGCTTATGTCGTATCGTGGAGCAGCAGGAGCATGAACCAACACCATTGACACGTAGCTGAACACCAACAACAATGCAGCCAGCATGCCATAGATCCATAGGCACGGCGTGTAGAAGTGGCAGTCTGCCATCAATTGGGGCAGTACTTGCTTTAGCTTGACTTTGATGGCGCCGAAATCAAGTCGCAAGGGCAAGGGATCGCAGAAACTGCCTTTTAACGATGATGCGATTCAGTGCCACGTCTGCAACAATCAAGTCTGCCAATTTTTCTGCAGCTTGCAACTTCTTCCAGTGCTTTGCGCTTGCACCCTTAATTCTTGAAACCTCAGGAAGCATTTGGAGGTCAAAAGCCAAAGCCAGGACAGGTTGGAGGGGAACATCGCTGGCATATGCACATGAAGCTCTGATATTCTCTGTCCGAGTCCACAGATCATAGGGTGGCCAGCTCGGAGCCCTGCAAGGAGGACCTTGCTGAGGCGGAAAGTGAAATGGACAGGCCAACTTCCGAATGTGACGACCAGGACAGCTGATTTTGCATCTCATGAACCGTTTACAGCAAATTGAACATCAGGTTGGAATGCTCTGTCAGGATATTCCCGAAGGATTTTCGTCAACAGACGGTTTGCATGAAGAGATTAGGGGCGCCGCAGCTTGGATGAACTAACATGGCTTGCTGCTCCTCGCCAATCTTTCGGCAGCTCATGCTTAGTCCTTTGGGTTCCCCGACTGTTTGCTGCAGGCACCTGCCAGTGGCGACCTTGGCCGAAGGACCCAAGCAAGCAGTGGTCACATTGACTCTACGGTGAAGCTGCGAGTGCCGGCAGCATCTTTGCGGAGGATCCAAGGAGCTGCAGCTACCATAGGTGGCGCAACAGGTCCGCTGCGATGGGTTGCAGGCTTCTGTTTGGCTCAGCCATGTGAAGGGAATCCCTAAACGATGCGACACACACACACACGCACACTTGCTACGACTATTACTCTGGCTCTTACTCTTCCTACTATTACTACTCTTGCCATTTTACTACGCTTTACTACTGTTGCTACTCTTACTACTCTTACTACCCTTGCCGCTTACTACTCGGACGACCTTTACTTCTTGAACTACTACTGCTGCTGCTGGTGCTGCTTCTACTACTACTGCTCCTACTTCTCTTGCTGCTGCTACTGCTACTGCCACTGCCACTGCCACTGCCACTGCCACTGCCACTGCCAGTGCCAGTGCCAGTGCCAGTGCCAGTGCCAGTGCCAGTGCCAGTGCCAGTGCCAGTGCCAGTGCTAGTGCTAGTGCTAGTGCTGCCGCTGCTAAATACGACATACTACAGACTACATGCTACATGCTACAACGACTGCTGCTACGACGACGACTAAAACTGCTGCTACGACAGCCCACTGGTGCAATGACCTGGATGTACAAGTCGTAATTCGGTTACCCGGATACTTTTCAAACCTTCTGGCCTATTTACCTGTCACCTCCTGATGCCTGCATCGGGGCTCCTTTTGGTATCTGGGAGCTGGTTTCTTTTGGCCAGCTTGCTAACAAGGCTTTCTTCCATCCTGGGTGTTGTTGCCGAGTCTTGGAGGTGCTGGCTCCGTTGGAGGTAATGGCCAAGATTTCTCTGCCTGGGAGAGACTCAGCCCTCCTTATAACCCGCAACAAGTGGGCGTGTCATTCTCTTGGATGTCAAAGTCACTCATGGTTCTTGTTTGTATTGTACATCTGTATATCTGTGGTTTCTGCTGCTGATTCTGCTCGTGCCTGTGTTGTATATACTCCTGTTAGTCGTACCAGTTGCCCCGCAGTGCTGCCACAAGTGTGCCATGTGAGTGACAAAAAAACGACGACGACTATACTCCTGCTGCCACTGCTACTACCAGTGCCACTGCTACTGCTGCAACGACGACGACTACTACTACTGCTACGCAGCCCCAATTGGTGTGCAGGTATGCTTTTGGGTGGCCCTGTGTCGGGCGCACTTCTTGGAGCAGCTGCTTTGTATGCATCCACGCGAGAGGAGACTCGGCTAAATGTTTCAGTATAGACAATGTATGTACATGTGTTTATATATACATATATACGTGTATATTTGTACAAGGAGGCCCTGATAAATATCAATGCATAACGTGTCTGTTGGTATATAAGACTTACGACAACAGATGACAGAAAGTATGTATTTATGCTCCGTCCCATACTGTTGAGAGACGAGATGTCGGGCAAAGAGTTCGTAGGGCTGCAGTGTTTCGGGATTAGGGTCCCGAGGTTGCCAAGTAATTCGACGTAGTCACTAATATCTTGACAATAACTGTTACTGCTGCAATAAAAAATAAGCGCATCGTAACAATAACAATAACAAGACAGTCATAATGGCTACTGCTGCTGCTACTGCTAGTGCTACTGATAGTGCGACTACCGAGGACATGTCTGGCTCGGTGGCGAGGAAGGCGGGCTCTCTCTACTTGAAGGCCACCCTGGGCAGTGTTTGTTCCAAGTCCCACTGACGATAGTAGCGGTGGGGGTGGATCATGGTGATGGTGGCGATGATGGCAACTGTGCTGATGATGATGGTGATGTCTGAAGACCAGCTGCAACCTGCAACAACGACTGAAGCCTCCAGCTTGTAGCAGAGTTCAGGTTGCGGATCGGGCCTGCGATGAAGGAGTGCGTGTAATGGACCGGGGTGTTGAAAAGGCAGGTGCCGCCCTTGATCGAGGCGGGAGATCTGAATGCTGCGTGTCAGGCAGAGCTCGCATGCGAACCGTGCAGCTAGTCGTGGAAGGATTTCGTGGCCGTGTGCAGGTTGCAAGAGGCTGTCCCAATCCTCGTCGGTTCCAGCTCCCATTCGTGCCGGCTTGCAGCAACTTGCGGGCGACAAACGAGAAGAACCCAGTCGCCTGCTTCGATAAAGTTGAATGGAATTCTGAGTGTTTGTTCCGATGCTTCGGTCGCTCATGTGGAATGCAAGGTGTGGCACCAGATGAAGCCCGAAAAATCTTGGAGAAGCATCCCGAGACTAACTTGCATCATCGGTTGTCTTGCATGCAGACGGAACACTTCAGACCAGATGTCAAAGAGCTGAGGATCGAATTCCGATTATTTGCTGCTAAGCTTCACTCGACAGCTGTGTCAGACTCACGCCTGACTGCGTTAGCTAGAACCATTCCGAAATCTCGTTGCTCCGAAGTCAGACGGAATCTGCCTTTCATGCTTGTCAGCAAGTGCCGGCCATCTCAGGTGAACGATCTGCCTTTTCTACCTTGCCGCAAATTTCAAAGCTCCTAAGCGCATTCATGGCACTTGCCGGCATCGGTCCTGCCCGTAGTGCTGCCTGATTGCGCACATGCAGGAGCAAGTTCGCTGTGCCTGGCGGGATGCGTGCTGGCGAATTCAAGTACTTGGTTGCGAGGTGGCATTTCAAAGCTGACCTACGCATCTCGCCACTGTGCTACTCTGCCCGCGCTCAGGTTCAGAAAGAAATAAAAAGAGCAGTGCCTGAAGAAGCTGCAGGTCATCTGATGAAGAGGCTGGACGGAACAAGGCGAGTGAGCAGCTGTCCCCGCAGGGCCGCAGCCGGAACAGACAATCTACATCTTCATCAATGGAGTGACCCCGCACCTTGAACTTGAAGTTCTTCCGGGGTTGTTGCCTTGTAACTTTGCCGTGAGCTTCGAGCCTCCCTTGGATTGGGACCGAGGCGATGTAGCACGTCCATGGCCGAACTGCCTCTGCGTCTGCACAGAGCTGATGTGTTGAAGTGGGAGCACCTGTCAGCTGTACGTACGTGCATTGTGCAGTTTCCCATGTCCGCAAGCCTCGGCTTTTAGCTTTGGGTTTCTTTTGCCAAGACGCCTCCGCACTGTATCGTTTCAGTTCTTTTCCGCTAACCGGGTTCTGGCCAGCTGTTTTGCGAGTGTCAGCGAGGTATGAGCAACATCGTCGAGAAGATGGTTTCCTCTGCGTCAAATATTGCGCCGAGCAAACGTTAGGCCTGGCATAAAGGTGGCCACGGTCCGGCGCATGTACAGCCTTTGATTTTCATGCGGATTGGAGGATTTGCCGCAGATGTTCCAAGGCCCTCGCGGCGGTTGTACAGGCAGGTGAGAAGTTGGAGTTTTCCGTCTAATTCGTGTTGCAAAGCTGTGACGGCACTGCCCAGCGAGCGGTGTCCGCGTGGGCGCTAGCATTTGAAGCGAGGTGCCGGAGCCGTGCCCAACTAGTGGCTACTTGTAGTCGGCAGTCTTTTTTAACACAGCCATTGCCTAATGAGCCTATGTAGGGGTCTAAATACCTTGTAACCGTGCAGAGCCTACATAGCTATTCCATAATATAATAGGCCCAAACCCTCTCGCAGATATGAAAGTCGCTCTATCAAACCACTGTAGAATCCAAGAAGACCATGCGATACCCGACAATAGAAAGCCTATAGTCACTGCCTTATCCTTTCAGTACACTCATTTTACCCGTGCAGTAACTCGTACTCTTCGCCTGGTTGTGATCATGATTATCATCATCACCCTCTTCCTCCTCTTCATTATTTTCCTTGTTATTAAATTGTGATATATCTTTTATCACTATTATTGCTACTATTACTGTTATTAATTCTACTGTTATTACTATTGTTTTTGTTATTATCATGATTGTTATTACTACTGTTTTTCTTATTAGTATTATTGTTATTATTGCTATTGTTCTTGATTATTCTTATTGTTCTTCTTCTATTTTTATACTGCTATCTAGACCTTATTATTACATCATGCTGATGGTGGTGATTAATATTATATATGATAGCATGACGTGTGATTGCAGCACTGGACTCTCGCATCTCCTCGTATTTGCGTGCCCGAATTCCCAACTGATCCATTTTTTTGCAACTGCGCTTTCTGTGTTGCAAGGCCTTCTTGCAAGAATGCAAGGGCCTGGGCAGGAAACACGGTGCACCAGCTGAGGGAAGGGCTGAGAATGGCTGAACTGAAAAGAAGTTTCCGCTTCTTTGCAACGCCTCTGGCCCAATAGCCGGGTACGTATGCCGAAACAGTTCTGAGCCGCCAGGTGAGTGTAATTGTGAAGCTGCCCCTCCTCAAGCAGAAGAAGGCTTGTGGTTTCGGCATAAAGCTTCACGAAATGCGGATGCTACCCGTTTTGCAAGTTCAGGAGGAACTACTTCAGTGGTGCTCGGCCCGTCGACTGGTAGGCAAGGGTGCCATCAGCGAGTCTCTCGGCTCATATTGCCCAGATGTAGCGGCAACTGACCTATCTCTGAGCTTCGAAGGAACCTCTATAGGCATAGCATAATCAGCCATCCCGAGACTCCAGAGTGTAAGGTCTGGGGACCGCATGCCAGATTTGGTCGAGGCAGGCTTCTACCGCGATATCAAGGTTATGTACGATACGCTCGTTTGCACAGTGGCCAGCTCGAACGAGGTGTCGAGCCGGGATCGTATCGACATCACTGAAGAGGACAACTGCCCGACCCTTGCGTTTTTTTTACGGGAACACCTAGAAGGGTTATTATTATGATTACGATTATCCTTGTTATAACTGCCATTATTAGTATTATTATCATCATCATGGGTCTGTTTTCGGCATGATGGAAGTCGGCCCACAGCGGCCCCACTTCGGTGAGCGTACCCTTATGGCCCAGCTCATTATTGCTATTGTTATTATTACTACTATGACCATGATTGTTCCTTTCATTATTATTATTATTACCATTATGATTATTGTAGGCCTCATCACCCATTCCGGCGTGGGGCCGTGGGATCTCAAATGGGTCTGGATTGAATGTGTTCTCGGATTCTGGGACCAAATTCTGGGACAATACAAATAGTGGTGCATGCCTGGGCCGGCGTGAACAACGTAGCGCAGGCAATTCAGGCACAACGGTTTGTGGCGCAGCTGTGGAAATCACAGTTTCCAGCGCGTATTTTGAGTGCTTTTGCTCTCCTGTTGAGCGGGGTTGCTTGTGTACACACCTGAAGGTGAAGATATTTGCGAACAGCCGCGAACCGTATGTTTGTCAATTTCATGTTGGGGTCTTGCATGCTGGCACCGACACGTGTGCCAGCTTCGGACCCTCTTCGTCAGTGCACGAATTCGTGTGAGACAGCCACGCGGTCGCCGTTTTCGTGAGGCCTCGACCATTCACGGCGCACGTGTGTGCATGCTTGTTTGAGCTTTACTATGCTGGATTGTTCTTCAGATTGTTTTTCTTCTTATTCGTACTACAAGTATCAATGTATTCGCATAAGTTTCTGTTGGCATTGTACATGAGTTGAAGAACAATAAGAAGAACAATAACACGACCAAGAATATTACTGTAACAAACTGTTACTGTTATTGTGAGGAGATTATACATATATACATGTACAAATAAATAAACAAATATATATATATATATATATATATATCTTAATGTCATTTATGTATATACTAGTTATTCTTGTCATTTTTGCTGAGTTTTGTCAGCTTCAGGAGACGGTGAACATGCTGGTGGAGGGCGTCGCACAGCTCGTCCGGGCGGAGCGCCTTATGGAGCTGGGCACCAGTGCAGCCGAGGCAGAGACAACATCGATCTTAGTACCGGTTCCTGTACTTTTTTCGAGACTATACCAGTTTTACACACGCGTGCGCGCGCACACACACACATAAATAAATAAATAAATAAAAAAATATATATATATACACATGTGTATACATACTCATGTGTGTACTAAGTTTTTGGACATTCGAGAGCGACGCCGATTTACAAGACAATGCTCTTGTTTGCTGCCAATGTGGGAGCTTAGTTTGGGACGTGATGACTTCATTGAAACATGTTTATACTGATTGTACCAAGCTTTCTGGGATTCTAGGTTTTCTTCGACCGATTTGTGAGCTTCCAGCAGTTGCGTCACTGTCCTAGTTGCGAGAGCGTTATATCGGGCCTGCAAACCTGCACTATTTTGGGGTTCCTTCTTATAATCATAGTAGAATATACCCCAAAACCCTGTTCTAATTATTAAGGCTCCTATAGTAAACCCTAGGCCCTAAACTCTGTAGGCCGAGCGACGCTATCTGGCCAGGCGCTGGCACAGCAGCCTTCGTTGATAGAGTCGCCGGCTGCATCCGGGGCTCGTGCAGCAGGAGCTGAAGTTATTCTTAGTTTTGTTCGTAGATCGTTATGCTTATCAACATCTCATCAGCTTTATTCACGCCTGCGAAAGCAGCTGTTCATTTGCGCACCACGGAGGAGACTTGACGCCCATCGACGTCCCAGACGTGGGATCCGGATTCTGGGACGCAGCAGGCATTAGGATTCCACAGTCTAGTCCCTCTATACGTACGGTATGAGATACCCGGAATCATCCGGAAACCCTCTTTAAAATAAAGGCCCCTCCATTTTCATCTCGTTTGGCACTCACGGCCAGGCAGCACGCTGCAAGATATGATCTCCAATGCCGCAGCTAGCTGGCAGTGAGAGCAGTTTTTTGCTTTGGTCTTTCTTGCCGCGGCGTGTGCGACGGTGTCGCTGCAGGTTGTCACATCTTGCACCGCTTTGGGAGATGCCGCGAGCTGATGTCGGAGTCTGTTTTTTCCTGAAGGCTCAGCTCATTCCTCGCTTGAGAACCGGACATTCCCAGAGCGGCTCCTCTGCCAAGGCCACAAACGAAGCTGCAGGTATGGTGCTCAGAGATTCTGGTGTGCTGGTTTGCTCTCGCTGTCTGCCGCTCTCTCTCTCTCTCTCTTTCTCTGTCTCTCTGTGTCTCTCTCTTTCTCTCTCTCGCTCTCTCTCTCTCCCTGTCTCTTTCTCTCTGTCGCTCTCTCTCTCTCCCTGTCTCTTTCTCTGTCCTGGCTCTCTCTCTCTCTCTCTCTCTCGCTCCCTGCGTCTTTGTGTGGCAGGATTCAGGATGGTAGTGCAGCAGATGTGTCCGGACAATCATGTATGCAGGCAGATGATCTGTCCACCTTTCACTGGCACAACCTTCTAGATCTCATGTGGAAATGTATCCATGTAGCTAGTTTGGCTTCTATATCATATTTCGTACTTGCTAGCCCTAGTACTCTGAATGTTACTGTTGTTATCACTACTTTGACTAGCGCGATTCGCAAGCTAAGCAAAATTCGAATGACGCCCCCAAAACTGGAGCACTGTCCAACGAGTTGAGCTTTCGACGTCGTACCGTCGTGCAGCATTGCCTGGTTTTTATTGCCTTTGCCATCCTCTCCAAAACTGTAGATAGAGGCTGTGCGTGTACGTCGGGTGGGCGTAAAAGCGTAAAACGTGAAATTTGTTTTTCGCGTTTTACGTTTTTCGGTTATGCTCTCCAGCGCTTTAGGCCAGACAAGCTCCGTGTACAAGCGTAAAAGCGCAAAAGTGTAAAACCGAAATTTTGTTTTTCGTTTTTACGCTTTTACCCTGCCCCCTGTTTGTTTTCCTGGCACGCGTTTGTCTGAAAGCGTAAAAGTGGAAAAGCGTAAAAGCGTAAAAGGAGCGTTCTCAGTGTAAAAGCGCAAAAGCACAAAAGCGTGAAAGCGTAAAGGGCGTTGATTCGGCGTAAAAGCCAAAAAGCGTAAAAGGTAAATTTAATTTTTTCGCTTTTCGCTGTTTTCGCCTGAATTCTGAACCTCGAGCCGTTAAAACCGTAGCCTCGCCTACACCCTGCCCTACACCGTGTAACCCTCAAGCCTAAACCCGTCCGGCTTACTATGTGGGCTACGGCGTCGCCAAGAAGGCTTGGCCAAGGCCTCGAAAGGGTTCAGGATTCATTGTTTTGTTGTCCCGTTGTTTGAACCAAAAGGCAGCGGCTCTAGGGTGGCAGGGTTTAAGGCGTAAGGGAAAAAATGCCAAAGTCACAAAACTCGGACAACCCTCGATCTTTTTGCGGATGTCTTGTCTGTTGGGACCATCTCGAAGAATTCAGACTCAGCCTACGGGCAAACAAGAGTGCCGATGCACTTACGGCAAGAAGGGCTGCCGAAGCAACCAGTTCCACGGCCCCCTCTTTAGCCTCGTTACGAGGTAGTCCCTTCACCCGCGAACCAGAATCACCAGCTCGTCTTGTCCAAGAGCTTTTGTCTCTTCGTTGCCTTCGGTTCAAACTGCTTCAAACCCTTCAACCTAGTTTTCTCGGCCAAGAAATCAACATGCGAAGAGTGCAACATATTGAACAGATCAAGAGGAATATCAGCAAGGGTCAACGGCACTCGCAGGGACGGATCAATTTTGTCGGTGCGACGATTCGTGAGATCATCGGCATCCTGGTTCTCCTCCCGGGGGTGCCAAGAAAGCCGGCAGACTTTATTAGCATTTCTCAAGGATAGTGTCATCTGCATGTGCAGCCCTTGCACGGACCACTTGTTGCCGATCCCCTTTGCAAGCACGGCAGGTGTAGCCGAATTGTCAGTGCCCGCATGGACCTGCAAACGAAGCGAATCCCGTCCCCCGGAAGTTTCAAGATGCTTGAATGCAACCAGACCAGCGTAAGATGCCAGCAACTCCGCAGCAGATGATGCCCTCTCGGCAGATCCGTCATCCTTGAACAGAGCCGGTAGATCAGAGGGAAAGACTTCCAGCGCGAACCAAGGGGCCGGTGTGTATCCAGGCCGTGGTCAAGTGACCATCCTCCCAGCACAATCCGTCCGACTTCGCATTTGGCATCCGTTCTGAAAGCTTGTNCGCGAACCAAGGGGCCGGTGTGTATCCAGGCCGTGGTCAAGTGACCATCCTCCCAGCACAATCCGTCCGACTTCGCATTTGGCATCCGTTCTGAAAGCTTGTCGCTCGCACGACGGCCAGCACATGTGCACGGCATCCAATCTAGCACCATTTGAAACTTGCCACCTGTAATGACCATTTCGGGCGCCTGGGCTGCTGTGCTTCGACTCAACGCATTGCTCCAAGCGAAGAGCGGAGCTAAGAAAGGTTTCAGCCACGTAAGCAGTCTGGTCACGAAGTTGAGGCGCCCCACAAGCTCCGACAGTCCGCGGCCCGTGATCACCCAGTTTGCGGTCTCGGCACGGTCTATCCGCTCGACGATCCAG
>BGNK01001580.1:74932-116921 GCA_003297005.1 Symbiodinium sp. clade A Y106
ATCTGTCGCAGCCATAAACCACCACATGCAAGTCATCCACGTAAATGAGCATGTAAAACTTGTCAAGATGCAAGATGCGACATGCCCAACGCCCCACCGCACCAAACAAGCGGGTCCAGTAGTAGGCGGCAGAGCTTACGCCAAACGTCCCCACCTTGTTCATCCACAAGACTCTCGAAGAACGAGAGGATTTGCATGATAACCGCGGCCAGTCGCACTCCCGCACCTTCACGTTCCTATGTGCTTGACTAATGTCAGCACAAATAGAGGAGGGGGCTTTTCTGCTCTCTTTGAAGCGTGATGCGACCTCCTGAAGATCCTCGGGTCCAGGGACCTGGAGCTTGTCAAGTATTCTTATCGAGTTGTTCAGGTTGACGCCGTGTGTGCCGTCGTGCAGCGGGCGCACGTCGCCGTTAGCCTTTGTCACTACCCCCATGGCTGCAATGAGGACTGCGTCCTCGCCGTACTTGCGACGGGCTTCCGACTCGGTGGTGCACAACATCAAACCGGCCCGCTCGTCCTCACGAAACTTCTCCTCAAGTTGTGCAGCATTCAATTCTGCGGAGCGATAGTTCAGCATCGAAGGATCGAAATCGGATTCATCTAGTTTCCGGAAGCAAGTCCGATTCGGGAACACCTGCGGTGCCCGGCCAATTGGCTCATCCCATCCCAGGGGCACGCCCTCGGCAAAGCATTCACTGCCCTGATCAAGAATCTCATAATCTGGGTCACTGAGCAACTTCAGTGACTGTGACAGCATATTCAGCATGAAAGCTTGTCCCGTGGGCCGGCACATCGCCTGCTCCGGGCCCGGTAAGGTCTTTGCAATCTGAGATCGAACGTCCTCGATCAGCTCCCCGCTGAAAGGTGAAGCCGCCAGTAGGTAAGCCGCTTTCCGGACATCGGGGATTGTTGCATGCACCGCTCGCTGGAGGAGCCCCCGAATCTCAACAGCAAGATCCCGCTCTTCTGAGCTCGCCGTAGCATTCCTCGCAGGAGGCCGCCATCGGCCAGGAGAACACAGGCCAAATCCGTCAATCAGCTCCCTCCACTCGCGAGTGTGTCTACACCTGATAGGTGGGCCACGGCATGTGCTGGAAGAGGGGTCAAACTCCCCAGCATCATCCACGTCATCTGCACTTTCGTGAGAGGAAGGTTCGGGACAGAGGAGTGTCGGTTCACAGGCCGGTGGAGTGGGCCCCTCCACCGGGGTGCTAAAAGGAGCCTGCCGGGTGGAACCTCCCGGATTTTACCATTTTACCCTTTTCGCTCCGTGCTGCGTTTCTACAATTTTACTGTTTTTCGCCGTGTTTGCAGTTTCTCACTTTTCGCCCCGTGGTGCGTTTTTACGATTTTACTGTTTTTCGCTGTTTTTACTGTTTTCCTTTTTTCGCGCGGTAGTTTGTTTTTACAATTTTACGTTTTTTCGTTTTTACATTTTTCCGCCCCGCGGCGGTGGTACATCGGATCCTGCAGTTTTTCACCTTTTAACCGTTTTACATTTTCTTCCCCATGAGGTTGGCTGTCTGGTTCTTACATTTTAACACTTTTACCCTTTTACTCGCTTGCATCGGCCGAAAATATACTTTTCGGTTTTTCGTTTTTACGGTTTTCGCTGCTGCTGTGCGTCCGGACTCCTTAACTGTTTCACCAACACTAAGCCAGCACAGTCCCTCATGTATTCGGTATTATGCCCTTTGACGATTAGTGTATTGTTGTTACGACCATGATTGACTTCACTACGTTCAGCACATGGCTGGCAAAGGCAGCTCGCCAGACGCCGAGAGGCCGGGGATTCCTTTTGCCTGCTCCAGTAGTACCAATACGGACCAAGAATTGGAAGAAGCAACAAAAACTAGCAATAATGCCAAGGATAAGTCTGTCTGAATGTTGTGAACAATATTATGAGAACTCGATCGTACTATAAGTTATATGACTTCACTATAAACGAGAAAGAAAAACAATGCAATGATACTAATGACATCAACAGTACAACAACAGTACATCAGCAATGCATCAGCGGTATACCTACATCATAATATTTTTAAGCTATCTCGTCCTAGTATTCCAACTTGATAATCGGAATATCAATCACAATAACAATAGTGGTACGAGTAATAGCAAACGTGCTCATGATAATGTTGGGAGTATGGTGAGAGTTGTGTACTAAAGCAAACATTACAACAACAGCAACTCTCCTAGTACCGAAATGAGGTGATTTTGACAAATAACGATGTTTACATGCACATTACTGTAATGCATGGCTGTTCGTTCAGAAAAATGAGAATCTGTTCTTGGTGGTTGAATTTTTGTATATATTAGTTACAATAGTGTCTTTTGCAAAGTTATAATCCGAGAATAAGGTAAACTGCGATTGTTGAATTCTTGTTTTATTGTTTCAACATCGTCTAACGAGTCTAACTGATGGTTCTTAAGATTGCTCTCAGGCTCAAGGTGAGTGGTAGAGCCCCATCGTTCTTAGATGTGGTTTGCTTCGCTTTGTGCTCAATTTCCTCGCATTTTGCTGCGACCTTTTTCACGTACTACCACAGCGACAACTACTACTTATCACAACTAGTACTACTACTACTACTGCTGCTAGTACTGCTACTACTACTACTACTGCTGCCACTGCTGCCTGTAAGAACACTAACATCAATAATAACCAGAATCAATCGCATTAGTAATAGTAATGATAACGGTAGTGGTGGTAGTAGTAACAGTAGTAGTAGCGGCAGAAGTTTTAACAACAACATAATGCAAGTTACAATGGTAACAAGAACAGTGCCTATAGCAATAGCAATCGCCATGCCAATACCAATAACAATAGGACTCACAATAAAAACAGCGATAACAATGGCAACGAATGGCAAGCCATTGCAACGAATGGCAATGCCAACAGCAACAGCACCAACGAGAATGACACTGGTAGTGATGATGATGATGATTCCTGATAATGGTGAAAGCATCATTGCTAACAAATTCAATAACAGTAATGAGAGTTAATTCGGTTATAATGGCAGTAGCGAAATGATTGTATATGAGTATAATATTGTGTTAATAAGAAGGGCACTAAATTGGTGATGGTAATACTGATGGTGATGACGATGACGAACATGATGAGGCGAATGATCGTAATATCAACAATATAATAACAAGGATAACAAAAAAGCAGAACAACAGTATTAGCAATAACAAGAAGACGACTGCAATGATAGCAAGAGCAATGATAACAGTAGTGGCGATAGTAGTATCAGCTACGTTAAGTGGACCAGGGCGTAGTTGAGACCCATTGGGCGTTGCTTCTAGCATCTCGAAGCACTTGTAGGGAGAAGATGGTGTTTGCATGACAGAGGATGCACGTTTAAATGCCAGATGGGGATGTCCTCAAGTGCAATGTCAAATTTCTTCCCATTCTTTTTGTACGGTGCATGCTTGGCATTAGGCCCCGTTGTTTCTTCCCACTTGTTTGAATCTCGCTGGCGCCCGCTTCGGCACGAGGATGAGTCGGTGGCTGTCTTTCGCTCTCGGGATGTTGTCGAACTGAATCTGGGCAGAGCTTGGGACAATGCTAGAATGACTTCAGGAATCTTCACATCGGCGCATTGTCAGTTGAACGTTTTGGTGGGACTGGTGCGCGTTTGCAACTTTGCAAAAGTTATGAAGACAGCAATATCTTAACTGTTCGTGGCTCGGCGTTGTATGTGAAAAGTATGGCATAGTAGGATGGCATTTGCAGCTGGGCGAGCTCAAACATGAGTTCATGACCATGTGAAAAAACCGCCTCACAGGGCAAGATTGAATACAACTAAGCCTTCACAAGTGTTTCCGAGCCAGTGCCAGCTGTCAAAGACATCGGGACCTGAAAAATGGGACAACAAGCCGCCAGCTGCTGTGCAGAGCTGCATGGAGCGACAACCCAGCAGTCTGTTCCTGGGTCGCGGGCAAAGGTAGCTAGCAGCATCCTAGTTCTCCCCGAAATGTGTACCGCCCGACCCGGGGGATGCCGTAAGATATTGCATAAACTTGTGTAATATTTGATCGGGATTGAAGTTGAAAGTTGAGGTTTGGCATTGCCTGGTGGCTTAAATTTCTGGGGTGGAGTTTGGGTTGAGATGTGTGTATATGGTTGGCTTGTTGAGTTCTTGAGGTAGAGTTTGGGCTGGGGTGGTTGGGTCGGGGCGGGTTGGGCGGTATGTATGTGTATATATATATGTATACATTATGTGTATACATATAAAATACATGTACATGTTTGTGTGTATGAATATGTATACCTGTACAGGCATACGCTTTTCTATATCTATATGTTTATCTAGATCTAGATCCAGATCTAGATTAGTTCTATATCTATATCTGTTTCTATCTCGTTTTGGATATGCTTTTGTATATGCATATGTACGTGCATATTTACTTGTGCATGTACATTCACATTCACATGTATACGTATATGTATATGTATATGTATATGTATATGTATATGTATATAAATAAATAGGTATACATATACATACACACACACACACATACGTATACATTTTTGGGGCCGACCAGGGCTCTAGCTAAGGTTGCCGGCCATAGCGCAGTGGAAGATCCTGAGCCCATGGAGACTTTTGACGTTGACGAAAACGCCCCCGAGAAGGCCGATCGGCCAGCAATTCCGTCTCAGACTGGTTTGGCGGGTGCAGCTGTAGTTAGCCCGCAGTCCTCCGTGTCGGGAAGTCTCACGAAATTGCACCGCAAAGACAGCCGGCTGGCGGATGGCAGTCAGCTCGAGGTGGACGAAGACTTCATTCGTGCGGTTTCGCTGTCAACTACTCTGAGGAGCTTTGGCGGGGCGTGGCGCGTAAATCCCCAGCATTTGAGCCCGAGCGAGCTGAGCAGATTGTGGGATGCATCAACGGAGACAGATAGAATAGATATTTTTCTGTCGCACACGTGGTCCACACCTGGGCATCAAAAATACTTATCTCTGTTGCTGAGCTCTTACTGGCACTATGCTGTGGCGGGCTGGAGCATTGCCGCGACGTTGGTGGGCCTTCTCTATGCAGCACGTCTATTGCCGTCGCTTCCATTTGAAGTCATTTTGCCGCAGGGTCTTGTGGTTAATATGGCACCGTGGGTACATGTTTTCTCACCCTGGATCGCACTGTGTGGTTTGATGTGTGCTCCGTACATCTCTTCCAGCTTCTCGTCGACGACCCGCTGTTTTTTGGATGTGGTCTTTTGCACCCTCTTGAGGACTGTTTGTTTTTCGCTGTATTTGTATATTTGAACGGACCACTCCGTTTTTTCAGTCGCTGTCTTAAACTGTGGCTCAGGTCTGTGTCAACCAAGCAGACGAACTCCAGCAAGAGCGAGGCAGTCTGTTCCAGAAAAAAAGTCTCCCTAAGCCTTTCTCGCACAGCGGGCAAGAGACCTTCCCGCAACCACAAGCAGCTATGATGAGTCCCCAATGGGTTAAGGAGTAGGCGGAGGGGAATTCGCGAGTTGCTGACCTTGCTTTCTGAAGATATAAGTAGGGTTATAAGTCCCCTAATATGAGTTATAAGTATAGTTACCCTACTTATAACCCCACTTATAACTACCCCTGAACCTCCAATGCATCTTGGAGTTCCCAGGCATTTATGGGATCGGAGGATTCCTGGCTGTGTCTCGAGAGTTGCGAATCTTGTGGAGTCCACCCTATCTGTCGCGTTTATGGTGCGTGGCTTGGCTATGTTCCATGAGGCGAAGATGGTTCCTGGTTAGGAAGTTTCGCTATATTTCTGGATTCGGCTAGGTGTCAAGCCAGCTGCCGAATAACACTAAGGTCTTTGAAATTGCAGCATTTCGCAAGGCCAACCCACTTGGAAAGTTGGCTTTTCAGCCGCTGTTTATTGAGCGTGACATCCTGGCAGTTTGGCTATGCATGTACTTGTTCACAAGCGCGCTGCTCTGTGTCATCGCTTCTGGAGTTCGGGACGGAAACACTCCCTTCGCCTTCTTCTTCAGCATTTGCTGCCTTGGCATGCTCCCGGCAGTCCACTACGTCCGGAAAGGCTACAGGGACCCTCGAGCGTGTATATTGCAACATATTCTGAAGTAATTCGAGTCTAAGACTGAGAATGAGACAGCCAGATTCAACGTTTGTATACATCAGCTTAGGAGCAGGAGCAGATATCTCGAAGCCTCAGCGAGTTTGACGTGAGTGCACTGCAATGCTCCAGCGACTTTGATAAGCGCTTTATCCACTCGGCCTTGATACAGTGGTACGGAAGCCTTGACGAGTTCAACGTTTTCGTTCGGGGTCCTCTGAAGGACGAGATCTTGCAGACGATTCGGCTGAGTCGAGTGCCGTTTCACCTCATCATCCTGGCCATGAGCCCAGCTGTGGGACTTCAGCTTGATGTGCTGGCAGGTATCCTAACGGCAGGGCTTTCCTTTGACTATTGGGTTAGGTGGATTTTTGGCCAAATCCTGACAATAGACATGCTGACAGCACCTGGGCCATTGTTGAGGATATTTATTTTGAGTTTTGGGAGGGGCGAAAAGCAAATAGATGTTTTGGTCCCCTCGCATCTCCCATTCACGGTTTCCCATGCCACCCTAAGCGCCAAACCCGAGTTGCGAGAGGATAAACGCCAAAGCCTGTTCATGTTCTAAACCCTAGCCTGATCTGAAGAGTGTGTTTAGAAGCTGAACCTCAGAAAGACTAAGACTTAGATTAAGTGTTCCGTTTAAGCACTCGTGCTGCTGAGGCATGTGAGCTGAAGTGCTTCTTCTGGTTATCGAAACGGTTTGCGAAGCCACGCTTCTCCCATCCAGGTATGGATTTTGGGCAGACTCTTTTGGTGCTGATCCTGTTTGCTTGTTGCCTGCTTCCACTTGCAGCTGTGGGCAGGGCCTACCGGGGGAGTCTGATCGAAGCGACACTCGTGTCTCTGGCGGCCTGTGCCGTTTTTTGTGCCACCTTTGTTAGCATGCCCTGCCTCAGGGCGCTCGGCAAAGCAAGTTGAGCATGCAGCATTACGCTCCAACCGCAAAGCCGCAAACAGACGGAGGGGGCCTGAAACCAGGTTGAGAATCCCAATGCCCTGTGCCATATGCAGATTACGGTCTCTTCTCTTAATTCAGGAGCTTGGGCCTCTCTTGGCTCTCCAACGTGTTTCACCGTCTCACGAGGGTGTTGTGGCTTGGACACAGCATCCTGTTTACCATCGACAGCATGCTGCTCCAGCGCCAGGGGACGAGAAGTTGCAGAAAGTGCGGGAATGCCACCCCTACCCCGAGTGAAGCTTCTTGCCAGGGCCTTGCTGGAATTGAAGCAGCGCCTTGCTGGCAGCATCATCGACGCTTGGCCGAAGCTGTAAGTAGTCTTGCGCATGGGGTAGCTCACATGCTAGCGGCGAGTCCGAGATCCCAAGGTGGCTGCCCACTCAGGTCAACTAGATCAGGCTGGATAGAAACCCTCTGTCAAATACTTTCTGCTGCTTCCATCTGACTCTTTCGGCAGGCGGCCAAGGTGCTAGCCGAGGATGCAGCAGCCAAGAAGATCCAGGCATGCAGTCCAGGACTCTCAGATGAGTCACGTATGCCATGTACAGAATTCAGGCCCTGCAGCGAGGCAAGTCTGCCCGAACTTTGGCCTTCAGCTCAGCTTCTTAGCTCCGAGACTTTTTGGGAACCTATGCTCTGAAAAGCAAGTAAACCCAGGTGCAGCAGGAAAAGGCGGAGAAAGTGGAGGCGGCCACAAAAGTCCAGGCAGCCGCAAGCAATGAAGGCTTTGCTTCCGTGCTGTGAAGTTGGATGCTAGGCTGTGCAGCATGGGAAGAAGACCCGAGAGGATGCTTGTCCAGGGTGCATGCAGCATCATGCTGTCGCTTCTTCATGGTCAGGTCTTAACTGCTGGGAGGAGTGGGGGGAGTTTTGGAGCTCTGTGCCGCAGAGGACCTGCAGGTGGAAGGGTCGAATGATCCAGCTGCAAAGGAGGCGCTTCGCTTGCCACAAGGGGTTGTCTTGGGGAGATGCGAGGTGGGGACCTGCCTTGCAGGTGCCGCCTCAAGAGACAACTGGGTGCCGCCCTCTGAAGCTTGCAGAAAGGTGAATTCCACTCTCGGTTTCGCTCCTGCGTCAACATGTTCTGCCAGTTTTTCGAGAACGTGCCATATCATTTGACGACTATGGGTGAGGACTGGCCCAGCTGTTGCAGCTCAGCAGGAGTACCATGAGTTCTTGAGGCAGAGGCGTGCTCAGACAGCTGCTTCTTTGCTAAGTAGCTTATGTTGTGGATGGAGATTTCAAGCGGCGAGCTTGCATAGAATCATCCTAGATGTCCGGCGCTGGCTTCACAGGCTGGCCGGCTTGCTTTCCACAGCGGCTCAAGATGGAAGCCTCCAGGAGACACAGATTGCCTCCCCGATGCTCCTCAAGCCGAGTCTATCATTAATAGATAGTTCTTCATTGTCTTGTTCTTTGTCCTCTTAGCCTTATTATGATTCTTCTACTTCCACAAGAGGCTATGAAGGGTATGACCTGCAGCAAGAACAAGCACAGGAACAGTACTGAACGAGCATTTTTACAGAACGCTAACAAGTAACGATTGTGTTGCGCATGCGAGGAGGCCTTAGCCGGTGCCAATCCCACCGACGAGCCTGAGGAGATTTGATGGAACTAGTGTTGGCCTTGTTCAAGAAGTCTACTCGAGCTAGACAGCGAAAGAGGGGATGAACTCTTTCGGGTTGGGTTGGCCACTGGCATTGACGCGGTCAGCCAACGTGCATCAAGTCGTGCCGTTCTGTGGCATTTGTCAACAGCAAAAAGCCTAGTACAGTCAGAGTTTGGTTCATCATGGTCCTCTATATATATATATATTTTGTATATGTATATACATGTATTTAAACATGCACACATGCACGCACGCACACACACACACACACACACCCGCCCACACGCACACGCACACGCACACGCACACGCACACGCACACGCACACGCACACGCACACCCACACGCACGCGCGCACGCGCACACGCGCACACGCACACACGCACACACGCACACNCACACGCGCACACGCGCACACGCACACACGCACACACGCACACACGCACACACGCACACACGCACACACGCACACACACGCACACACGCACACGCAGATACACACATTCACACATATACACATCTATACACATGCATACGTACATTCCTACGTACGCACGTAGGTACACACATACATACAGACGTGCATATATACATACATGCACGTACATACACATGAATGCAAAAAAACAAACATACATACATGCGTGAAGGCATGATTGTCGAGCAGCGCAGGAAGCAACGCCTAAGCCGCCGGAGATGCCCGAGGACGAGAAGGTGCACCGTCGGTATCGGTCGAGGCTTAAATAGGTTTAGAACAGTTTGCAGTGGATTGTCATGCTGTCTCCAACGGCAAGACCCAGCAACTGATGTCGCGATCACGGAAAAGCAGATGGTGATATTGAGAGAGAAAGGATGGTTGAGGATAGTAAGGGTTTTGTGGTGCCTGGTGGGGCTGAGTTCTGATGTTGCTGGCGACAGAAACGGTGGTGGACTTGGCAGTGGTGGAGGTACCCCAAGAAGTCATGCAGCCCGACCTGCCAGGTTGTCTGGTTATGTGTCTGAGTCCTTTAGCGAGGGCTCTGTAGCAAATTGGACGGTTTTCCCAGTTCATTGCAACAAGAGGGTGGCTCTAGTCAGATGTTTGACGTGTGATTGTTTATCGCACGTCTCAATTTCTGTGTTTGCCGTCACTACCCGTTTCGTACCACAAATGGTCAGTGTGCAATGCTTTTAGATAGACAATAGATGGAGACATGTAAAGACACAAATATCAGTATCAATGTAAAGCTGTCCCTCTCTCTCTCTCTCTCTCCCTTTCTCTCTCTTGCCGGCAACTCGAGCGAATGTGCTCAAAGCACTGCAAACCCGCAAGTTTCGGGCAAAGGAAAGCTGCTCAAATTCCAAGCTTCCTGCCGTGGCTGTCCAGGCAATGCGTTCTTGCTTAGCTTCTGCTTCTGCAACCGAGCGACAGTTGGGCAGGGCCATGGGCGGCCATGGGGCCCATGGGAATTGCTTCTCCTGCCATTGGCGAAGCAAACCCTTCCATCTTTTCGCTTTGGAGAGGATACCGCGGTGATGGCGATGGTGCCCCGATGGTGAACGAGTTCATGATTCGTGAGAATGATGATAATAATGATGCTGGTGATGATAATGATGATGATGGTGATGCTGATGGTGATGCTTCTGATGATGATGGTTATGTTGGCGGCTTCGCTGATACGGACAGCAAGGTGCAGACGAAGGTGTAGATGCAGATGAGGGGCTACCTTCATCTCTTCATTTATCTGCTCTTGCCTGTTCTTCCTCTCGAGTCTCGCTTTAACCGCCGTCATCTTCGAAGTCCTTATCCATTTTTGTTATGATTTCATTCTCGTCCTCGCCAGCTTTTACCACCACCGCCGCCACCGCCACCACCACCACCACCACCGCCACCGCCACCACCGCCATTAGCGCTAGCATTAAAGCTCATTCTCGCCTCCCCCTCACCACCATCACTGCAACCAGCACCAGCAGCAGCAGCAGCGCCAGCAGCGCCAGCGGTTCATCACCATCATCATCATCATTTTCATGCTGATTACATTCCTCGTCGCTCGCAACTTCATCGTCCTCAGAATTTTGGCCACTCTCCTGCTGACTGCTGGGCCGCTAGGGATGATTAAGCTACAGAAAGTGCAGTCACTGTACGTTGCACTGTCACATCCACGGTGCAGCATTGCGCAGGACATCCTGCGTGCTCAGCTGGAGTCCAGCCTGGTTCGAGGAGGTCTGCAGCAGGCCAACGCGCAGCAAACGAAGTCGTGGGAAGAACGCCACTCCGGACATCTCACGACTGACCGAGCCTGACCGAGCCACCGAGCCGTCCGTGTTGTCCCCGATAGGCGCTGGCCGCCGAAGAAACCGACTTCGAAGAAGTTCGGTCTCAGCCTCGATTTCGGAGATCAGTCCGCCCAGGAATCCAAAACAGGCACATTGTGACATTGACAATTTCTGTTCGTCTGTTCGTGTCTCCAGTGGTGTCTCTGTTCCTTGCCAAGGTTGCAGCTTCAGTCCTCCATGCTGCAAGCAATGTCCGATGGCTCTCTAGAGGGAGCCTTGAAGACTGCATTTGCAGACCACGTCGCTGACGAGGAATGGGCTTTGCACCAGCATGTTGCATCATGTTCGCACGACGAGGTAGTCTCGACAGGCAAGCTCATGTGACAATGTGTGAGGATGCCGTGACAATTGTCGCGGAGCAGCCGGACATGTCGGGTGACGTCGCCACCTTGGCTGATGCAGACGAGGAGGCTTTTGAGCTGGAGAAGCTCAAGGAGCGAATCGCTCAGAAGATGCTGGCTGCCAGCTTGGATGGATCGCTTCAGGCAGCGCTTGATGCATTTCAGCGTCCCAAGAAGAACGTGGATGAAATACGCGCGAAGCTCGCGGATCAGCTCCTGGATTCTCTGAACAACGGCTCCTTGGAAAAGGCCTTGGCTCCCCTCGCCAAAGACAAAGACGAGCTGAAGCCTGCAGCGGCAGCTCCTAGCGGGCCTAGCGGGCCTAGCGGGCCAAGCGGTTGCGACGAGGATTTGCGTCAACGTATCGCTTCTCAGCTGGAGGACGCTTTGACAGACGGCTCCTTGGAGTCCGCTTTGCAGGCGTGCATCGTTCCGAAGCAGGACCTCCAGCCGAAGCAACCACCCGAGGAGCCCGTGGACATCGAGATGCTGCGACAGAAGCTGGCCCATCGCTTTGAGGTCTCGGTGGCTGATGGCTCCTTGGAGGTTGTGCTCGCCGAGCAGTCAAAGGCAGTTGCGGCGGCTGCAAGCGAGGATCTGCGGGAGAAGGTGGGTGCCCAGATGCTGGCGGCCTTCAACGACGGATCGCTTGAAGCCGCCTTGGCAGAGGCGAATGCAGAAGCTGAAGAGACTGACTCGGAGCGCCTGAGATCAAAGTTGGCGACGTCCTTGTCTCAGTCCTTCTTGGATGGATCCTTAGAGATGGCTCTCAGCGCCAGCCTTCCGGAGATCGATTCTTCCAATCTGCAGGCAGGTTAGCCGGTCAGCATCGGTTAGCCCTGTGAACAGCCTTCAACGCGCCCGTCTTCTTTCTGTCGTGGATTGTGGCTTTGTGTCTGGTTGATGCCTTGGCGTGCTGTGCAAGTGAGCACTGTATCCGAATTATCCCCAGCAGTTGGACAGTTCCACCTGGCTGGCAGGTCGCGAAGCCAGCGAGGCAGTCGCGTCCACCTTCGGCACAAGCCATGAGCAGTGCGGTCGGTCTTCTTCACGTGAGCACCCCGGCCTTTTGTGCAGTGCCGGCTGAGTGATTAGGGCCAGGCTACTGCAGGTAATGGGTAGTGCCAAGCACGTAGCTATGCAGGTGCTCTCCAGCTATGATCGCAGGAGACTGAGATGCTTGACGCCGCGTTTTTTTAAGGAATGGTGAGCTTTTGTCATTGTGTCTGATGTTTCCAGCACCTAGCTGTTTGCCCCAATTACCGTTGCCAAATCCTGTAGTGCATCGGGGTAGCACGACCTCCGGGTACACCCTGCTTTTGCTGTCCCTCCGCCTGGTACCAGAAGCATTGCTTGTGCCGTGCCTACTGCTTGAAGCTGCGGGTGTTTGCCGCATGCTTCTGCTCTGCTTGGTTTCTTTAGTCGCCGTCGTCGTCACCGTTCCTTCGCTGCCCGCCGCCTTTGCCGTCTTCGTCGTCTTCGCCATTGTCGTCGCTGGCGTAGTCGTCGTCGCTGCTGTCGGTCGTCGTTGTCGTCGTCGTTTTCGTCGCCACTGCTGACATCTGCTGTCGGCCTTCGACGTCGCCGTCGTCATCGCAGTCGCCGTGTTCGTCGTGATATGTCGTCGTGGTCAGCAACAGCATCAGCATCGCCATAGCTACCACTATCAAAATAGCGATTATCGCCATCATGACTGCAACACCCCTGGTGCTACCCTTACTCGTGTCGTTTTCGTCATCACCGTGTTCATGTCTATTATCGCTACCAGAGCTTTCATCATCCTCGTCTCAAGCTTTGGGGCAGTCCTTCAGCTCTTCCCTCCGAGGTCGCATCGGAAAGATCGCCGCATCAATAGAAGCTGCAGAGCATGCCATCCGGGATCGGATCCAGCAGACAGAGATGCTTCAGGTGGGCAGGGCAGTGCTAACACTGCCTACGGTTCCCCTGGTCCCAAACCCTGGCTTTGGTTAAAACCCACAGCCAAGAAGTGCCGAAAAACCCGTGAAGTCTCACTCACCTACGTGTTTGGAGTCAGTGATTCTTGGCGCTGGGGGGCCGAGGTTTAGGATTTCTGTGCTAGGCTCAGCTGTGACCTGCCTGCACATCCGCGGTTTTCAAGATCTCCATCAGGCTTCTAAGAAGAAGTCGTTCTAACCAGAGTGAAACAAACTAGCACATCAACGGCAAGGATAGCTGATGGCCATCGCATGCCATCGCAATGCGAATCATGACCATAGTCGCGCCAGCAACCAGAAACGAAAGAACCTGAGTGCCAGGGGCAAAAGCACTTCCGAACTGCAAGAATATTTATCCGCCGCCCAGCAGCCTGCGCCCTCAACTGTCATACCGCAATGCTGCATGTCAGGATGCTTTCAGGGCAAGAGGTGGCGAGCGTACCTGTGGCAGAGGCGAGTAACGTGAGGGCGTTGAAGCAGCAATTGAACCGGGTGCAGGGAATGCCTCCGCGATTCCGGCAAAGACTTTTGTTTGGCGGAGCTGCTTTAGACGATTCCGCCCACCTGAACTCGCCCATGGACCTGGAGTTGGTCCTGCTGGCATATACTGTGGCCTCCGAGACTCAAGCAAAGCAGCTGTTAGCTGCTGCGGCGAACGGTTCCACATCCGAGGCTTCTTGTGATTCTTGTTGTGCCCAATCCTGAGACAACGCTCCACACTCTGTAGCCTTGTCACTCTTCGTGAATTTCCGACTAGATACGTTTAGTTTTTCTGTTATCCTCTAGGGAGCCTGCAGGTTGAGGCCATGCTGCAGAAGCCCAGCCACCCGGATGTGTTCGACGTGCATTGCCGCAGTCCGCTGAAGCTTGCAGCTGAAAACGGCCATGTTGAAATTGTACGGCTGCTGCTGGAAGCTGGTGCAGATACAAACCGCATCAACGACTGTGGCGACACTGCCTTGATGTCCGCTTCTCAAGAACAGGGCCACTTGGAGGTTCTGCGTTTGCTGCTGGACGCCGGTGCCGACAAAAACTCCGTTAACAATTCCGGCCACACTGCATTGATGCTCACTTCTCAATGTGGCCACTTGGAAGTTGCACGTTTGCTGGTGGAGGCCGGTGCCGACAAGAACCTCAGGAACAAGGACGGCCATACTGCATTGATGTTCGCTTCTGAGCAAGGCCACTTGGAAGTTGTGCGTTTCTTATTGCAGGCCGGTGCCGACATGAACCTGATTAATGCTTTTGGCAGCAATGCGTTCTTGCGCGCTTCTGCAAACGGCCACGTGGACATTCTACATTTGCTGCTGAAGAACGGCGCCAGGCATAATTTGATGCGCAAGGATGGCCAAGCTGCATTGTTTTCCGCTTCCAAACGAGGTCACTTGGAAGTTGTACGTTTACTGTTGGATGTCGGCGTCGACAAGAACTCGATCAACAACGACGGATGCACTGCATTGATGTTGGCTTCTGAGTGGGGCCACTCTGAAGTTGCGCGTTTGCTATTGGAGGCCAATGCCGACAAGACTTTGGCCGACAGATGTGGCCACACAGCCCTGATGATAGCCTCTTTTGAGGGTCACGCTGAGCTCGCACGTTTGCTTCTGGAATCCGGTGCTGACAAGAACTCTGTTAACAATGCCGGCAACACTGCATTGATGCTCGCTTCTCAATGGGGTCAATTGGAAGTTGTACGTTTGCTGGTGGAGGCGGGTGCCGACAAGAACCTCAGGAACAAGGACGGCCACACTGCATTGATGTTCGCTTCTGAGCAGGGCCGCTTGGAAGTTGTGCGTTTCTTATTGCAGGCCGGTGCCGACATGAACCTGATTAATGCTTTTGGCAGCAATGCGTTCTTGCGCGCTTCTGCAAACGGCCACGCGGACATTCTACATTTGCTGCTGAAGGCCGGGCCCAGCCATAATTTGATGCACAAGGATGGTCAAGCTGCATTGTTTTCCGCTTCCAAACGAGGTCACTTGGAAGTTGTACGTTTGCTGTTGGATGCCGGCGTCGACAAGAACTCAACCAACAATGATGGCGCCACCGCATTGATATCCGCCCCCGAACAGGGACACGCGGAAGTTGTGCAGTTGTTGCAGGAGGCCAGTGCTGACAGGAGCTCAACCAAGAGGAGTCGTCACTGCTTTGATGACCTGTCAAACAAACGGCAGCGATGACGCACTGCCCGGAGGATGTCTTCTCAAGGTCGGTCAGTGACTCAAAGCCCTTTATAGGGCCTTTCTGCCATCTTGCGCATCTTCAAAATCAGTGCACCGCCCCCGCACCCACCACCCACATGCGCATGCTCTCGGGCCGTAAGAGGGAGTCCCAGCGATCCGAGAGAGTGGACACTTTTCGAGCTTCCTCTTCAAGATGCTTATTCCAAGAAGACTTCGGGTGCAGAGTTTGGGGTTATGGGGTTTACATCGGGCTCTTCTGCTTCGGGACACTTCACCGTTAGGTTGAAGCAGTTTGCTGCCGGACTGTAAACCCAGAGCCGCCGCTCATGCCGAAGCATCCCTAAACTTTCCCCAGAGCATTCAACTGGCCCTGACCCGTAAGCCACCCCGGACGGGGTAGGTGCAGCTCACAGCAGCGCGGGGCGATCTGCGAAGCCTCGGGCTTTGGAATCCCTGGAGCTGGCGTTTGTTTAGGGTTCATGGGTTTGGGCAAGGGGGGCTTATTGTCAATGGTTGAGTTGAACTTCGGGGCTTGGAGCTGAGGGTTTCGAGTTTGGGGTTCACAGGGGCAAGGATGTTGAGTTTAAGCGCTCAGGAGGAGAGTAGTTGAGGATGGTTGAGGATGCAGTGCGCGAGCGGAATAGGACTGCCACGCCTCACCCGGGCATCGTTTCCTGCCTTCGCCCATGCTGCCCGAGATCTGGAGGAATCGCAGCCAAACAGGTCCAGCCGAACAGATCACACTGACTGGGGTCATAATCTTAGTAACCCTTCGAATTACAAATGCCCCTCATTATCGGAACACTTATGATAACAACCCGCTGCTTCTTCGGTTTGGTGGAATGAGGGGCAGTGCGAAGGACAGCGAACCAGGTGGGCCGCCCTTTGCAAGTAGGACCCTTATCCACATGCTGAGGTCATGTGTAAAGCCCATAGCTAGTGCGACTTGTTGGACACCGAATCTTTCAAGAAAATTCCTTACCTCAGGTCGCGACCCGAAAGGCTCAGATGCATGACGGTTGATCTAGGCTTGGGACGAAGTTTGAAACTTGCATAATGCATGCCGGTTGGCGTGCTGCAGCTAGAGTACCAACGCTTGAGCTTCGAATACGTCCAGCCTCAGCTGCAGGGTGCAAGTTGTGTGCTGAAGCTCTCAGGCTTGAACGAGATCTGGGAGAAGCAGCAGGCAGCCATCAACGCGGAAGAGGTGCATGGGCCGTAGGCCTCCTGTAGATCCTCAGAGATTTGAAAGCTGGATACGATGGTCAGTACTCGGTCACATTTGTTGCAGCTTTCTGCCGGCCTGCAGCAGGTGCGCGACTTGATGCTTCAGGTGCCAAGTTTCGCCATCCATTCGAAACCCGCTGCTCCGCAATCGGAACATGAGCGATTCACGGCTTACCGTCAGGAGGAGCGACAAAGGGCCGCGGACAGGTGGGGGCCTGTCGCCCTGAGCACGTGCTGTGCTTATAGGCTTGAATGGATGGAGCTACAGCGGCACCCCGCCAGTTTGGAGCTCGAGAAGCTGAAGCACAAACATGCCGCCGTTGACATGGCATTTGCCCCAGCATCCTGAAAACGCTGAACTGAGGGGGCTAAGGCGTGCTTGGTTCTGGCTGAAGGAGCTTGTGGCGTGCACACTAAGGAGGCACATCTTCTCAGCAACCGGTCCGAGATGGCTTCAACAGCCGCCTCGGGGCAAGAAGCAGGCAAGATGCATTTGCCTGGGTTTTCACGATTCTTTGCTGGATCGTTTTCAGCGAGGTTGCAGCAGGCAAGATTCGCCGCTGACATCTTGGAGGGTTCCATGACAGCCATTTCGGTCTGCCTTGCGGCAGATTCTGTTTCACTTGCCGGTCGTCCGCGCTTGAATATCCACAGGGATCAGGTCCAATTTTCAACAAGTGGTTCTGAGTCCCCGGCTTCCTTCCGCGAAGCGGACTGGTTTGTAGGCCGGCACGCGGGCCTTTAGTAGATGCGTTGAGTGGGCGAAGCCAAGGTCAGTCTTTCATCTAGGGTCGGGCTGGTACCTGGTAAGGCAAGATCAGGTGCTGCCAGCCCGGCCTTCAGGAAAGAGCAAAGGCCAGCCATCCTTCAATCCAGCTTTTACACAAATCACGAACCCGGACCCTCCAAAAAGGAACCCAAGCTCTAGCGGCAGAGAGCTGGCCCGCCGCTTCAACGATGTGACAATGTGAGCACGGCATGACCGCCCTGACTAGCAAAAGCGAGTCTTCTTCGGTAGTACCGATCGCACTTATTATGGTTGGGATCCCAAATGTGTACTATCTCAGCTGGCGTGCCTTGCGTCGACCAGGGCTTCAGCAGCTAGAAGAAGAGTCACAACAAGAGCAATGGCATCCGCAAGTGGTCGAATGCGACGTAGCTGTGGCAAGAGCACGGGGTCAGCTCTCCTTAGGTGCCGGTGCTTCCTCCGTGCATGGTCTAACTCTAACAGGCTTCCGAGACCAATGTCATGTGGTAAATGCCAAGGCTCATGCACCACCACCCACGAAGTGCTCTGACAGGCTGGAGCCCAAGACAGCCCTGGGCAGTGTGGGCAAGCGTCCCATGTTAGAAGTCGACAAAAATTTGTTATGTTTGATCGAGTCTCGTTTGTGGTGGATTTGCAGCACTTCCCCTGGCTGCAGATGCTTTGCACGCGACTCGCTTCTCGTGCTTGGGCACTTGGCCCACTGTGCAGGGCTTCAATGAACGCACCAACCTCAATTCGACTGTTGGTCACCCACTGATCACCCCAGAATGTCAAGACATGTTTAGCTCTTCACTTCATGCCTGATTCATGCCTCATCGATATCATCGCAACGCTCTCCTACCAGCTCTACTGTAGCTTCGTCTCCTACAGAGACGATTTCCCTTTCAGCTTGAAGCCCTGGATCATCCTTTGCGACTGGCGCCATGGAGATGCTCGGTGCTGGAGGGAAGGCAAGCGGAAGGGTGTGGATTGAAGACCACCCGACGGAGGCCGCTCTTGATTTCTTGTTTGAATCGGGTCGCGAATACCAACGCTGCTAGTAGTGTGGAGGGTCGCCCTCTCCCTCTCTGGCTCTCTCTCTCTCTCTCTCTTTCTCTCGCTCTCTCTCTCTCGCTCTGTCTCTCTCTCTCTCTCTGTCTCTCTCTCTCTCTCTCTCTCTTTATGCACCTCATCCGATTGAATGGTCAGGGCTGGGCTCCTGGCAGGGTCGACTCCGTCGGGGCAAGTGGCGCCTGAGCGGCAGCTACAGGTAAAGTTGAGCGTTGTTGGGCCGGGTAAGTTATTGTTATCGTTATATATTTCTATCATGATTATTATTATTACTATTATTATTTATTGCTATTATTGTTATTATTATAGTCTTGAGTATGCGTAGAACAGCGATCAGGCATTAGTCATCCGAGCAGCTGCAGATGGGCCGAGGTAATTACATCGTGGTCGATGACCAGGCGCGAACGTGTCGAAACTGCAGCTGCGTCCTTGATTTGCTCTCGTTTGCCAGGGGTCCAAGTTCGAAGTGCCACAAGAGAAGGCGAGACCCGTGGATCCGAACTGCTTGCAAGGGGTGGAAGACCTGCTGCTCCGCTGAAGATGGGGTACCATTACCTGGAGCAGCACCAACGTCATTCGATGAACCCGTTACCTTATTTACCAGTTCTGTACCGGTACATGTGAGCTGAGGCTGTCCTTGGGCGATTTTAACGAGGGGGCACTCTTGCACAATGTCCGTCAGAGATATTTCGACGATTTAATCTACACAGGCATTGGCAGTGCAGCCCTTACAGCGTGCGGGCTGGCCAAACAGTGGGGCTGTGCGTCCGAGCCAACCGCATCTTCTAATTTGCCACACTTGAGGTCCAATTCTCATCTCAGCAACCTTGCTGCCTCTGGATCTGCACGCTACACATGCATTTGAACTGACTTGGCGAGCTGCATCATGCGAGTAAGTGATACCCACGACGTGCCCACATCTCTAGACTTCGCAGGTATTCAGCCATTTAGCAATTATAGCCTTATAACTTGTAGCCTCTGCTCGTGTCATTACTTTTGGCCTCGACTCGTTTCGGAAGCACATTTGGCATGTGAGGTAAACCCATTCCAGAATCTCCCGGGCCTGTATTCCGAAGCAAAGCAGAAATTCTACCGGGATCGATCTGCTGCTGCAGGCCGAAGCAGTCTGTGAAGGTCTTGCTGAATACAAGGAAGAGGTGCAGTGGTAAACATGAGCGAAGGTGGATCGGGCGATGAATCAGATCTGCCGCCGCATCTGTTTTCCGTGGCAGCCGCTGCGTACACCACTATGCTGAGCGATGCCCGGAACCAGTCTCCATGGCTGCACTGCGGAGCCACGTGGGCGACATGATTGGGCTTTTCCTTGATTTTTATTGATGCTGTGACAAGGTCGATCATTATTTCTGGAGAAAGCGGCGCAGGCAAAACGGAAGCCACAAAGCGGATTCTGACGTGCCCGGGCCTGCAAAGCCCATTTAGGCAATCTGTCTCAGGCCCCAGCTGATCGTTTCTTTTGTTATGTGCTGTGGCGTTTGTCAGGTATTTTGCAAATCTCCAGCGATCTGGCATCTTGGCAGTAGTTTGACAGAGGTGTCGAGGAGGAATCTTGTGACTCATCGAGCGCACATATCAGACATGCATATCAATGCTTCAGCATCCTCCTCCTCACTGCCATCACTGGACCATCACCATCGCCATCATCCCTACTACTCGCTGCTGCTCTTCGTCAGGTTCGGCGGTGCACGAGAAGATGAGTATCGAAGAACAAGTCCTCCGGTCCAATCCCATCCTAGAAGCCTTCGGCAATGCCTGCCACTCAGAGACTGTGCTTCTCCCATTGGGAAAATGAGATTCCTGGCGTGTAGAGGGCTAATTAGAGCTTCAGAGCTGCAGGCGAAAACCATCCGCAATGACAACTCCTCTCGCTTCGGGAAGTTCATCGACATCGAGTTGCTTGTCTTCTCGAGACCCTACTGGTAGAACGCTATGCTTGCCAGCTGCATAGCGAAGGAGCGAGCAGCCACAGAGAGCCTGTCTTGCGCCAAGGTTCGATTCGTCTGGCAAGCTGCAAAGCGCGAGGATTTCGAATTATCTTTTGGAGAAGAGCCGCATTGCTGCTGGGTTGCCTAAGTTGCACAAGCCTAGCAGAGCCCAGCTTTCGCTCTCGCATCGCATGAACAGCTCCAATGCCACAGAATCAGGTAAAGCAGCAGCCGGACGAGCGGGGCTACCATGTGACGAGCTCAGCTCTTGCCCAGGGTGGCCGCGGTGTTGCAGAGGGGTTCCAAGGCTTTCTACCAGCTCTGCGCTGGGGCGCGCTCACTGCCCGACATCGGATCCATGCTGGGGCTCCGCGCTGCGTACGACCACGCGTACACATCTGCCTCGCAACTGCAATGTGAGCTTGCCGATGCCACATGTCGCGGGGTGTTGAAGAAGCCGCAGATCTTATCAGAAGGGCTCGCCAAGCTTCACAGGTGTGCACAGACATACCTGGAGTTGACGATGCTGGCATGTTCGAGGTCGTTCCGTGCTTGAGTCTTGTGTCTGGCCTTCGAATGGTTGGATTGTGATGAAGAGCAGGAAGCCGTCGAGTGCATGGATGGGCTTGGGTTCAGCACGGAAGAAAAGAACTCCGTTTTTCAGCTCGTTGCTGCAGTGCCTTGTTCGCAATATATCAGAAAAGTCCTGCGGCAGTCTTTGCACACTTCGACAAACTTCGGCAGGTAGTTCACCTGGGAGACATGCAGTTTGAGGAGCTTCGTTGAATTCGTTGTGAGCTCGAAGATGGGCTGCTGAATTCAAGCTCAACATGCGGTTCTTACTCCATGGCCAGGAGGGGGATGACGGCAGCCGAATCTGCGATGCAACCCTCACTGCCAAAATGTGTGAGCTTCTGCAAGTCTCGAAAGAAGATTTCACCAACACGTTCCAGTGCCCTCCAGCTTGTCTCCGTTGCAGCATGTCTTGGAAACCACGAGCAAGACATAGAGGTACCGAACTATGGAGGATCCCTTTAGCAAGAAGATGATCAACATGCCCCAGGCCGCGGAGATGAAACACAGAGAAGAACGTTGCCACTGTTGCGCGAGCACTTCTAGACTTAATGCTGCTGCGATGGCTTGTATTATTTCGTGATTGTTCTAAATCCAGTCAATCTAGTTATGATGCTTAGTATGATGGTGATGATGATTCCTATTATCGTCATTCTTGAAATCATGTTTTTATGGTTATTATATGACTATCTCCATAGTTGTTATGATCAGTGTTACTTTTTGGATACTCCCATGCTGCTGCTGATCACCATGATGACTGATGATGGTGATAGATAACAGTCTTATGACTCGCGACACCTCTCTTTCCATAGGATCCAGCCAGCTCTTCGAATACTCGCCATGCCATGGCAAAGCATTTGCAGCTGAGCTGCGCGAGGTTCAGGGTTTAGAGTAGAATGAAGGGTTTGGGTTTAGACGTTTTGTCTCGTGCCTGAAGTTGTCCGGGATTGTGGTTTGCTTTCGGTGTTCTGGAGACATGGTGGCCCCTGCACTCTGCGAGATGGAAGGAGATGCCATGTTCTGCAGATTCTAGGTGCTTGTTGATTTGATTTCTGTTCCTTCCGTCTTCGCCTAGTCTTTCTTACGTCAGTCGACCTTCTTGCTGGAATCGTTGCCTGCTTCACGCGAGTGTGCGAGTCGAAAGTTGTCCGGCACATAAGAGCTGCCTGAGAGTGGTTTCTGTGGCTCGGTTCCCGATCGTATCCAACTTCATGGACAGCGCGGAAGCTCTGTGTTCGTCACCGCTTGTCCGACCTCAGCACTCGTTCATGAACCCCTGACACGTCCTGAGCACCCCAAACGCAACAAGTCAGACTCGGACACCCCGCATTTTGGGCTCCGCGGTTGTTTGCAGATGTGGTCCCGCCTTTCTTCTGAGCGTGATGGCTTGGTTGAGCTTCTCAAGATTCTCAACCTGAGGTATTCCCGTCTCTTTGACTGGCTGGTGTGGCGAATTAACCAAAGCACAGCCGGCAAGGGAGGTGGGCCAAAGAAGGACCCAATTTGGTCTGGCAGCCTGGCGCGCCATCACTAAGTCGGCTTCCCTGATGCGTGGGCAGGATGCGACAAAGAAGATTGGAATTCTGGATATCTACGGCTTCGAAGTGTTCGAGTGGAACTCGTTTGAGAGTCTGATCTGAAATCATTGGTATCGTTGTCAGCAGCACTACTGTCATCATCATCGTCGTAATTGCCGGGAGAGCGTAGGAGTATCAACAGCAGCCAGAAAATACAAAGCATTTTGGGGATGATACCTGCAGTGAGAGCAACCGCAGCAAGCTCAGCCATCGTTGCCACCGTCGGTAGTCATAGTCGTTCTATCAATCATACTAGCCTCGCTGCTCAGATCGCGCGCGATTTTGCACTCCTAAACAGAGATATCAATGGATGCGTACCTGCCTACAGTCCTACACATAATGCAAACACCAGCAAGGGTGTGCCAACAGTTGTCAGGCCGTCAGGGGATGACCAAGATAGTTCTTGCGAGGCAGGAGTGCCACCACATAGACCAGCCCACGGCAGGAACTGATCGTGCCAAACGTACGGTAAGCTTTGATACATCCCCGAGGCAGTTGTGCATCAACTTCGCGAACGAAAAGCTCCAGCAGCACTTCAACTCACATATGCCACTTGGTTTTGGGGCCTGGAAGCTCCCGGAGCCCTCTCTCTCTCACAGGTGCTCGAAGCGTCAGACCTGTTGATCGGAAGCCGAGTCCGGGAGCTAAACCATTAAAAAGGATCATAAAAAAACCCATAAGCCCCAAGCTGACAGGTTCACCTTGGAGCAGAGGCTCTACGCTGAAGAAGGCATCTCTTGGAGCCACATTCAGTGGAAGCTTGGAGGAAAATGTGCCGGACTTTGGAGTTTAGGGGTTACAGGGTTACGTGATGTTGCCTTACAGTGGTTTCTTGAAGATTGTTTTAGAGAATCTGTCAGGATGTGCTGTTTAAACGGCAAGATTGACTTTAATTTGGCCAAAGTAGGTGGACCGCTAGACTCGGACGCGGAGCTTCACCCGAGCCACATCCCGCTATGCCCCTCCTCCGTGCCCTCCACCCCGTCAAAGGCAAGACAACCAAGAAATTATCGACAATTTGGAGAAGAGGCCGCCAGGCTCTCAGCAGCTAATGGTGATCTTCCCAAACTCAAAGCAGATGACATGCATCTGCGGGTGGGGCTGGGAAGGCGTACTCGCCTGTTTGTTGCTGACATGCGTGTGCATGAGGTTGGGCGTTTTCTGCATTCTCGATTCCGAGTGCCTTATGCCAAGCTCCACAGATCAAACATGCCTGAGCTGCTCGGCGTACAACCAGTTCGTTGAAGTGACTTGCCCATTCGCTTTCAAAGCTTTCCGACCGGCCGGCCAGCTTTCTCCGGTGTTTTTTCAGGCAAGATCTACAACACCTTCAAGAACTCCAAGGTGGTTCCGTGCTCAGTCGAAGTTGACTCCTGGTCTCCCTGCATGGCTTTGGAGTTGCTAGGTTTACAAGCCCTCGCGGTTCGCATCAACCAACTTCGCTGTGCAGCACTACGCCGGAGAGGTGGTGTATGATGTGCCAACCTCACTTGATGAGCAAGGTCACGGAACGCTGTCGCAAATGCAAGAGCACTCGAGAAAATCACTAGATTTCACCGGCCTGCTTGAGCCGTTCAGGTGCTGTCCTTCCTGGAGTACCTGGGCTGGCACAGATTGAAAATGTTCCACCGTGGGCAAGTGCAAGTGTACCGAAATGTGTTGAGCCTCCCCGGCACCTGGCGCAAGGAAGAACACCGACAAGCTGCATGCAGAGTCTGTGCTGACAACAGCTGGGTGTGGGGCATGGGGTTGGTGGTAGTAGCAATGTAGTGTACGGTTGCAGTAAGTGTGATAATCAGTGGGAAGAGTGCTCACAGGAATAGCAGTATGACGTGTATGAAATCCGTGGTAACGGGAGCTCCAGTGGTTTGGACCGCCGCTTTGACAGGTTCTCGGACAGACGACACGACTGAGTTTGCTTTCATAGATACACACTTGTATTTATGTTTATATCTTTATGTATATCTAGATTTACATGTATTTTCATATTCATATGAATTTGTATGTAAATTTGTATTTGTGTATGCACGCGCGCACACACACATGTGCATAAGCATGCACACCTGCAATTCGAAAGGCATGTTCTATGCGTTACATAGACAGTTAGGGAACTTCTCGCGATGTTCTCAGGACATCATCACTCTCTTGAAATCATCCTCAATGGCGATGTGCTGCACGTATTTCGGCCACAAGCTTCATGCTTCTGCTGTTTGCTGGCTTGTTGAAGGGTATGGCAGGGGGGAGCATTTGCTCCCAGCTTCTTCTATTGTAGCTTCCGCGGTGGCCTTCAACACCCACCAGCCCCAGCGGGTGTGGAAGGCTCTTCTCGGACCCGCGCTTCACGCCGGATATGCAGGCGCAAGCTTCGCAGGGTCCTGGTTCAGGGTCGGAAGCTGTTCGGAAAGCTGTTCATAGGGTTTTCTTGAGAAGGTAAATGGGGCTTTTTGTTTGGAGTTAGAAATGGCCAGTGCCTCTGGCATACATTCTCTCTGGGAGCGGTCTGGAAGGTTCCTCGGTCCTAAGCCCCGCATGTTAGTGCGGTACTGGCACTTGCAGCTCAGCCAGTCTAGTGCTTGCCTGCTACACACATGGCAAGATATAGTGGTATACCGTTTTTGCATGTCTGTTTAAGGCTACAGTAGAGATCACATTCTACACAAAACATACTTGGCCAAAGCGCGCACTGTGGCTGTCAAAATAGGAGCAGAAGTATGCAGTGGGTGGAGAACCAGATCTTGAACAATTCAAGGATACTAACCTTAGTCCCAGCTGAACTTACCAAGAGGAATCACCTGAAGGCCTGCAACCTTTTGGCATAGCTAGCAGCCATGCAAAAGCAGGTAGTTGCTGCAACGCTCTATTCTACAGTATGCTAGACATCATGTAAGTGATTACTCAATAGCCGTGTCGAAAGCTTCACATGAAGACCGTTTTCTAACTTGGATGCATCTCTGCCACTCTCAAGAAGCATATCCCTTCAGGACGTACAAACTCTTCTCACAGCCCGCGGAAGTAGGCACCAGGAGCAAACCGCAGTCCATGTAAAAGGTGGGTGACCGAAAGAGCGGGGCCAAAACGCCTCATCCAGGTTTTTTCCATGTGCCAATCGAACTCGGCGGTTTCGTGCCCTTGCATTCGAGACTTTGATGATGGTACGGCAGAGAGAGAGAGGATCGAACTCGCAAAGATGATCGGGCTGCAGAACAGAATGGAGCATGAATCAATATAACGTCGGATGTACATCATCGGATGTTCTTGAATTAATTCAACACACAGATCAAAAGGGACATATCCATCTGTAACCTGCGATGCGGGGCCGTCGAGTCGTGCCAAGTGAGAGCCAAACATATCCATCGCTCCGTCCGTCGGTATGTTGCCTGCCTGCACGCCTGCCTACCTGTCTACATACCTGGCGAAGAAATTATGTGTACATGCATGTGGTACATACATATGCATGTGAAAAATCTTCCTTCTGAGTCCAACCACGGGGAGGATCATGGGACTTAGTAAGTAAGGTTATAAGTACTATAATCAGGGTTATATGTATTTACAAGTATGGTTGCCATAATTATAACCTTAGTTACTAAGTCCCATGATCCTTTAAGTACCTTAACCCCTCTTATAGATCCTTATAGTAACCCAGATGGAACCCTTACAATAACCCCTATAGAACCCTTATAGAAACCCCTATAGATCCCTTTAATTAAAGGAACACAAACCCCAACAAGCAAGCGCAGGGACAGCCTGGCCGCGCTGGGCCGTCCCCGACGAAGCGCGCACCGGAGCCGAACCAGCGAGCGAAGCCTGGCGCTCAGCAAGGCCGAAGCTGCTTCCAGGGTTTAGTCCTACACATTTTCTGTACAAAGGTATATATGTATGTAAAGTATTTATATATCTACCTATATGTATATATATATATATAGAGTATGTATATGTATATATGTGTATATGTATATATATATATATACACTCTATACATCTCAGCATGGTTGTTTTGGGAAGCGGTAGGGCGCAGCAGGTCTGAGCAGAGTTGGCAAAGTTTGTGGAGCATTTCGGGCACACCAAACGATGTGGGTAATCATGGCGTTATTCACGGTGGTATCCGTGCCTGACACCACCGAGGCAAAACGTGACAGTTAGCATGATGTTTCGTCAGCAGCTTGATCAGTTGGTCGAGGATCTGAACCGCCTCTTGGCCAGTGGTTGCTGCTTTTGTCGTCTCATCTGCTCTCCGTTTTCTGCGCTTCAGGAACCAACCCGCGCTACATCCGATGCATCAAGCCCAATGGGCACAAGCAGGCAACGGGGCATCTACTTTGGGGAAAGGGTCCAGGCCATAGCGACAGCACCTGTCAGGCACATGAGATGGATTCTCTCGACGTGCAGAGACAGCTTCGATGTGCCGGCATGCTGGAGTCGATTCGCATCCGACGGGCATCTTGCATTGACTTGTGAGCGGGCCTTGAAACTCGTCCAATGTTTGAAAGTAGAGCATTCCAGATGTGATTGACCTGTGCCCAAGTTGTGCTGCCAGGCTGGGTATTCTGTCAGACGACCGTTTAAAGAGTTCTTCAACAGGCTGGGATGCACCTGTTCCAGGACTCGCACCAAACAAGGCTTGTTGTTGGCAGGTTCCGAATCCTGTGTCCGCACATCTCCACGGGCAGAAGCTTGGATCCGGACTACAAGGAGCTGAGCCGAAAGATTCTGATGGAAGTGGAGGCAAGCGGTGCGCCACATATATCTCATCATCCACCCGAGACGCTGTGTCAGGCAAAGTTCGAGGCCCAGAAGCAACCTCTCGAGCCTCAGAGATGTTGGCCGAAACTAAACTTTCGCTTCATCGGAGCGTCGCAGCACGAAGGAAGCCAAGTCCTGGCAAGTGGGAAGAAGCAAGGTCTTCCTGTCTCCCTGCCGCAAGAAAGCAGCGAAAGCAAGCCATTTCTTCTCGGAGCTTGCAAATGCCGCTGTAGACTTTGACTTTAGATTCCTAGCACTCGGCTGTGAAGCTTCAGTGGAGATGGGGGGGGTTCGTGAATTGCAATCTTGTAGCTTGTTCAATCTTATGAAGTGAGCCCTCCATGCTTGCGAGGAAGGAAGAGCTGCAGGGGAGGCTGGAGAAGACGATCGGTGAAGCAGTGAAGGCTGACCTCATAATATAGGGGCCTGACTAATGAGAATACGGTTTGGGGTAGAGTAAAGTACAACCGTAATCAGGGTTCCCAAGGAAGGATATGCAACGATATTGATAATTATCCAGGCTTCTATATTGTCCGTTTTCCTCACACTCGCTCTTGTCAGTCTCTCTGTGCCTGGAAGCTTGTAGATGCATGCGGCGAAAAACGTGCAGAAGGGAGAAGTACAATGGATACCTTCATTCGTTCCTTCCTTCATTTATTCATTCACTCGTTTGTAAATATGACAGCATATTTGTGAGCACTTACAACAAGGCAGATCCAAACTTATACTGTATGTGTATGCATTTGTGCATACGTGCTTAAGCAGAAACGCACCGCTAAGCGTTTGCAAGACATGTCTTGCACTACCCTGAGCACCCTACCTGCCTTCCTACCCGCCCACCCACCCACCCAACCCTGTTCGCTGCCCGCTGTCTGCTGTCCGTCCGTCCGCCCGTCCGTCTGTCTGTCTGTCATGTAGGCATGCACGTGATTTTGCATGATTGTCTTCATTTGCATTGTATTTGTGTATGTGCATAAAGCAAACCGAACGTGTATGCGAGTGTGTATGTGTCTATACACATCAAGACGAATCTACTTCAACCCCTGAATGTCGGTAGAACGCGGTGGTGCGGTTTTGCGGCAGGTATTCGTGCTTCGAATACAAAGAAGGTGGCGTGGCTTCCGCGCAAGACGTCGGTATAGCGCATTTGCTGCACATAGCGTGCGGCAGCTTCTTCGTGGTACAGCCTGTGCAAGCAAGCTCGAAGTAGCCAGTTGTCCTCCATCAAGAAGCCTCTGAAGCGGAACCATACCTGTTCATGTGGACACATGTCACTGCTAGGTTGCATGAAGGTAGCATCGGCCCGTGGGTGGACGGGTCTAGGCACACTGGCCGGCTAAGGAGCAATGAAGGCTGCCACTCTCCAAGTGCAAGCGATTCTTCGTACACTGCGAGATCGCACCCTCTATCTGGCAGAGCTGCAGAAGAGCAAAGCTAGCGCAGCTCAGCTGCAGCGATAATGCACCACCACTCAACTTTAAGTCAGGGCATCCTGAAAGGCATTCCCATGAACTGATAGCTGCGAATCCATCCCCTCTGTTTTTGAATGAAGGTTTCAAGATGTTTCAAGTCAAACCAAACCAAAATCATGGTGTGTGTGTGACCCGTGTTGCATTGTGCCACCTTGGAGTTTCTCCAATGTCGGATTTCGAACAGCTTGCACATGAGATGAGCTGTGCGGAGATCGGCTTCTTGTGCTTTGTCCGTGGGCGTGACCGAGTGGCCTGTACTGACAAGACATGCAGAATGACACACACGCAATTATAATAATACTAGTGAACAATAAAAATACAATTTTAACAGTCGTAAACACTAGAGTAATACAAATAGTGAATCATAGGGCTTCTTTGTTGCACAGAAGTGACTTCGCAGGTTACCTTGCAGGCCAGCCTCCGGATGCTGGCCCAACGTTCGGTCTTTGTGAAGCGAAGACTGCAGGCGGTCCGGATTCAGAACTTCGGCAGCAAAGGAATGTGATTTGGAGCTGCATGTGTGTAGCTTACAGTATGTAGGTACGGTAGTTGGGTCCAGTGGATCCATCTTTCTCGGCCAGCCGTTCCAG
Organism: Symbiodinium sp. clade A Y106; assembly: GCA_003297005.1. Classification (NCBI taxonomy): domain Eukaryota; class Dinophyceae; order Suessiales; family Symbiodiniaceae; genus Symbiodinium; species Symbiodinium sp. clade A. The sequence goes on from BGNK01001580.1 coordinate 104,315, forward strand.
CCAGGACTATCTGGCGAGGGTGGTCGTGCCGGCGAAAAATCGGGAGGTTGAAGGGCAAGCTCGCAGCTGATCGTATTCAGAAAATGCGGGAGGACGAAGAGAAGAAGCAAGCCTTCGACGAGGCCAAGAAAGCAGCACAGGAGAAGGCAAAGGCGCTGGAGGCTGTGCAGAGGCAGCTCCACGAAGAGCGGGAGCGCGCGGAGCGCGAGAGTGCTCAGAGGGAGGAGGAGAGGGAAAAGGAGAGGATGAGGGAGGCCAAGACTGAGCAGACAAGAGCCCAAGAACTCGAGTCGGGTCAGCTGGAACAGCTCCGAAAGGAGCTCTTTGAGTCCAAGAAAGAAAATGCGCGTCTCCAGGGTCAGCTCGACACGAAATCCTCCGAGACTGGGGCAGAAGTCAGTGCTGCAGACTTTGATGCTCTCCGAGCTGAGCTGCAAGAGGCCCGTCGCGAGAAAGTCCGATTAGAAGTGGAGATGACGACCTGCAAAAGCGCCGAAGAGTTTACTGCCATCGCAGATGAGCTCGCACAGCTGCGTGAGGAGTGCTCGTCTTTGCGGAGGGCCAAGAGCAGTGCAGAGACTCAGCTGGACCAGAAGAAGATGCAGCTGGCAAGCGTAGAAGAGAAAATGACCAGACTCGAAGCTCAGAGCGTGGAGTTACAGGTCTTGAAATCTTCGAACGATGACCTGCAAATCCAGCTGCAGCGCCTGACGTCCCAGAACCAGGCATTGGAGCAAAGGGCAGCCGCCGAAGGCTCCCTCCGAAACGAGCTGCGGGATCTCAAAGTGGAGAAGATCCGTCTGGAGGGAGACTTAGATACCCTGAAGCTGCGAGAAGAGGCCATGACGGCCAAGCTAAAGGGTTCGGATAAAGCAGGGGCCGAACTACAGCAACTGCGTTCCCGTGCGATGGCTGCGGAAGCTGAGCTAGAACAGAGCCGGCACCAGCTGGAGGCCTTGCAGCAGCAGATGGAGCGGAGCAGCCGGGAAGCCGGGAGCGAGCGCGCGAGCTCTCTGGACCAACTGCGAAGCGAGCTGCTGGCGCGGATTGAGTCCAAGTCGACTTCCCACGTCGACCCGAGCATGCGGCCCTCCATCCTCCCTGACGAAGACGGGCGAAAGAGCATGTTGGGCCAGCGTGAGATGATGGAGAGGTTGAAGCAGCAGTTCAACGAGGCAACGCGGCAGACAGAGGCAAAGGACCTTGAGCAGCTGCCAGGAGCCGGGAACTCTGACCGAGAGCTGGAGCTTGAAGAAGAGCTCCGACGGGTCAGGAAGGAAAACGTGGAGCTGAGCATCAGGCTTTCCAGCCCCTGGGACCTTTAAACTTTAAGCCTGAGCCTAAGCTTCTCCGTTCTGAAACTAGAGCATGCGAGGTTTGGAAGAGGACCTGAAGGACAAGCAGCAAGAGTCGACCCAACTGCTTGGAAGCAGCAGCCCTCTGGCCGAGAGTTGGGGCAGGGCAGATGCACTATTTTATTATATCTGGTTCTGTAAGGGTCGCCATGCCGGTGCCATTGGTGCCCTAAAGGCACCTAAAACTTCAATTTCAGGTGGCCTCAAGGCTGAACTGGAGGATCTGAAGATTCAGCTGGAACAGGATGCGATGCTGCACGTTTGAATCCGAAGTGTGCATTCCCTCAATGAGGCGATGTAATCCCACTCCCCTCGGTGAGCTTCCTGCTCTGCTAAGAAGGAGATCTCAAGTGCCAAGAGGCAAGCAGCAAGAGCCGGCGAGCTTCAGGCTCATGGGTTTGGTGTGATCAGGATTCGGAGTGAACTTATATGGTCTTATATATAGTAATAATGAGACTAACTGGGGCGGAGAGGCCTTCGGCATCATGTGCGGTGCTCGACCAAGGGGTTCGTCACTGAGATGGCAGCGACAGCTTGCCAATTCTTGAGCAGTGAGCGTAGCAGCGTGCGCTAGCCGCTAGCAGTTGCTGTTGCAACCCCTGATGCCGGTTGCCATTTATCGTTGTCTCGTGGAGCAGTTAGAACCTATGCCTTTTTGTGACGGAAGCCTCGTTTTGAAGGATCAGCTGGTGGCTGCCGAAGCTGAGCTCCCCAACTTGCGGAGGCTTCAATGGGGTATACGGTATGGGTATGGGGGCCTCTACTCAGGGGATCTTGGGGTTTAGGGTTGAGGGTTTGGGATTTTAGGGCTTGGGCAACCTAGAGCTTCGCTGCCCGTGCTTAAAAAGGGCTTGGGTTGCCAGCGGTTTCGGTTCAGGTTGCTTTGTCTATGGGAACGCAGGGACTCGACGGCAGAACGAGCTGAAGGGGATGCAATCAACAGACAGTGTGTTATACGGTTACACCCCATAGCATCCTGTAGCAGCCCTGACTTGGAGAGACCCTCAGCCAAAGCCCTCCTTGCAAACCTCGACGCAATCGAAACCGAAACCCAACACTTCAACACCAAGGCAGCCTGCAACTGGTGGTCTTAGGAAAAGCGCATGTGGGTGGACAGCCCAATGGTTCCGGTTTTGTGCACCAAAAACAGAACAAGAGGAGAGCTCCGTGTCATTTGTAGCCATGCAAACATGGGGGTGTGAAGTTACGGCTTAGCCATCTGAGAGGTTCCGCAAATGGGAGCTTCAGAAACGAAAGGAGCCAAACATGTACTTGGAATCATAACAGTCATAACATCCTTATCATGAGGTCCCCTATAAGCCCTGGCGGGTGCAGCCGTGTATGCTGAATACCTAGTTTGCTGAAACTTCCACATCCACAGGCCTCGCGAAAGGGAAACTGGCAGACGGAAAAGAGGTCACAACAAAAAAAAACATACAGGAACTGCTACAGGAACCGCAGCACGAAGACGGTAGGAGCCCTTAAAGGGCCCCCAATGAAAGCACCCTATACCGTAGTACCCTTAAAAGGGACCCTACTTTAGAACCCTATATTAAAACCCTCATATTCAGCCTTATAGGATCCCTTAAAGGAACCCTTAAAGGAGCCCTTAAAGGATCCCTTAAAAGAACCCTTAAAGGAGCCCTTATAGGAAGCCTTAAAGGGACGCCTTCTCTTCGTCTGCACATCGCCTTAGCTGCCCTTAGGCGGCTCACAACGGCCGAGGAGCAGCTCCTTCAGGCCACTGGATGAGTCATCATACGAAGAAGAATAGACATAATAGTAATAGTAGTATCAACAATAAGAGTTATAATACCAGTAGTAATCTTATTGGGAGTAGAGCCTGGGTCCAAAATAACAATAAGATTTATGATAGTGTCCGTGTGAGAGAGGGAGAGAGAGCAGCAGTAGTAGTAGTAGTAGCAGGAGTAGTAGTAGTAGCGGGAGTAGTAGTAGTAGTAGTAGTAGTAGTAGTAGTAGTAGTGGTAGTGTTAGTGGTAGTGGTAGTGGTAGTGGTAGTGGTAGCGGTAGTGGTAGTGGTAGTAGTAGTAGTAGTAGTAGTAGTAGTAGTAGTAGTAATCAAACATTAATATGAATGATAATGGTAGGTCCTCCTAGCCTGCGATTTCGTGCCCTTGCATTGCGAGACTCTTGATGATGGCACGGCCGAGAGAGAGAGAGAGAGAGAGAATGATAGGTCCTGCTTTCTTCGTGGTCATTTTTTCACATGATCTTTAAATATGATTCTGGTGTGGTTGTTATGAGCTTCTTCTCTATCACGGCGAATAATTGAATAACGAAGTCATTGCCATTACCAGCATCATCATTGTCAGGATTGCTTCGACAGTCTTGCCATTGTCATCCCGGCCCCTGGAACCGACCATTCGGGAGTCCCGTTCGACAACCCCGAACCTGACAACTGCGATGTACGGGAGTTGCGAGCAGAGGCCGTTCTTAGCCCTGGATTTGTCACTGAAGTGTGTGTACCTTCCGCGCCCAGGCGCAGGAGGAATCCCGAGCATCTCAGCAGCGCTGCAGCCAGATGCAGGATGAGAGCCGCTTGCTCCAACAGCAGCTCCAGCAGTTCCAGGTGCGGTGCAAGGGCGGGGATGCAACGGACGTCGAAGTGTTTTTGGTCCTGTTTGGATCATCGCTGTCAGGCCTCCGCCTCCGCGTGTGCAGTTCGGGAGCGCGCCGTGCCAGCAAGTTCAGGTGAAATCAGCTGAGAGCAATCTGTGTGCATGCGTAGAGCATTCCTTCTGAAACAAGGTGAAGCTGATGACCAGGTGAGAGGGTACAAGGACCAGCTTGAGGTGCTTTGCTGTTAGCTTTGCCAGATGTCAGCGGCATTCAGCGGCTCAACATTCAAGCTTCTGAAGGCACTGCAGCAGGAGATGGAGGCAAGCCGATCACAGAGCGAGCCGGGCTCTGAAGACCTCTCGCGACGTAGACTCTACTCACCAAGAGTCAGCTAAGGTCTTCTCAGAGGCATCTGCGAGGTGAGTGCGAGAGGCTCAAGGCCTGAACCTCAACGGCTCCGGACCTCCAGCAACCGACGGAGATGTGGCGGACCGCATCGCAGGTGGAGCTTGCCGAAGCCAACAGCGAGCGCGGCAAAATGCGCGGTATTGTCGACGAGGTCCTGTATCCCGGCTGCACAACTACTGTACCTGGCGCGCACAGCGCATTGCCAAAGCATTCTGTAGCCTGAGGAAAGCACAGGAATCTCAAGACCTTGCGCCTCAGCTAGAAAACTCGTTCTCACATGTTGATCGGCCACCGCCACATCGGTTCAGATGAATATACAGTAATAATTACCCACTAATATGTAGAGGGTAGGCAAGTGTTAGTGGGTTTCAGCTACTCAAGGGTGCAAAGCATGGGACCAGGGGACGACAAAGAGCTGTCATCACGTAGCATGATGCCCGGACCTCCGAGGAGAAGTGGAAAGTGAAAGCTTTGCACTTCGAGAAGGCTGGAGTCTGCGATCCACTCGAGACTTGAGCTTTGTCTGATGTGATGCGCACTGCCAGAAATACGCTGATGCAAAGAAGCTCAATGAAGAGATGACGCAGGCAGGTGCTGTACAGAGGTCCAGCGGCGTGCATCCTTGCGCTTGAAGGTGATGTCGCAAATGACGAAAGAAGTGAGAGAGCGATCTGATGGCACTGGGGATGCCTCCAGACAAGTCAAGGTGCGCCTTTTTGCGAGCGGCGGTGACATGCACAGGAAGAGATGGGGCGATGAATGCCCTACTGGCTGCATAACCACACGATATTTCCTTTATAGCAGAAGTGCGCTAAACATGTTTATATGAATGACTGGTTACAGTTTAACCAGCAGACGTGTGCATCACGAGAAGTAGGTATTTGTACGTAGATACATAAATGGGAACAAGCCTGAGCACATGTGGAAACCGCATACCACAGATACGGACACAACCGCGTATGTATGCATGTATGCCCGCATGCACGGATGGATGGATGGATGGATGGATGGACGGACGGACGGACGGACGGACGGATGGATGGGTGGGTGTTTGCACGTGTGTCAGTATTCATGTCTGTATACATGCTTGTAGAGTACATGCTTGTCTGCCTGTCTGTATGGATGGAGGTCTGTGCCTGTGAGTTTAAACACTTGCATGTATGCATGCCTGCATTCATGTCTGTTTGTGTTTGTAGGGGTATGCATGCGCACGTGCATGTTTGTGTGTGTCTGTGTGTCTCTTGACACGTGCTCATGGTACTTTCATAGAATGTGCCGGCGGCATGGGGCAGGAGCTACAAAGGCAGCTCGAAGCAAAGACCCAGGAGCAATCGGCACAGAGAGCTGGGGTACCCTCATGCATCCTGGATGTCAGGCAGAGTATAAAGTCCAGATTGGTAGAATCGTGAGCATGGCTGTAGAAGCAAGCTTCTTGCACTCTACAGGAGGCTGGCAGGACGTCGGTATCAACATTACTTTGCGTCATGCGACGCTGATGCGAAGGGTTGAGGGCAAACAGAGCTAGTAGCAGCTAGAGATTGAGTCCATCTGGCTTTGCCTGAAGAACTAGTATGACACTTCCCAGTACAATGCCGATGACCCGTGCATTTAGTTGCATGTGCCATGTAAGTAGAGAGCTCAGCTGCAGAAGTGGTTTGAAGGAGCTACGCGGTGCCAAGCAAGAGCGAGATGAAGCTTTGCACAAAATCAACGAGATGCAGGGTTCCGGCACAGCTCTCAGCTCTTATTGAAAATGCGCCTCTTCTTTAAGGTTTATTCACCTCGAAGGGACTTGAGCCGAGGCGAATTCTTCAAGGACAAGTACAGACAGTCCCAGGAGGAGCTGAAAAAGCTGCGTGAGGTGCGGTGGGAATTTATTGAATCAGCTTCATGGCGCTGCACTGTCTCCGAAGCCAGGCGCATTCTGTGGCGGCGGCTACAAACGATGTGCTGTGTCTCGGCAGGGGAGAGCGTCCGTGAGTCAACGCCATCGAGAACCGTGCAAGTCTTGCTTTGTGCTCGGCCAGCCGTCGACGTTGTCGTGATTCTGTGTGAGTTCCTGCAGCATGAACCCGGCAGGAAAGCCAGACTTCAAACGATCGACAATTCAAACAACGTGCCGCTCGAGCCAGATGACAGAAAGAACGTACAGGCTGGCTGGCTGGATTCGATGAGAGTTCGTGCAGTAGTGTCAGCCGCAGGCCGCGGACAGTGAGAAGTGAGGACCTCTGCACGGCTTTCAGTGTTTTGACATGTGGAGACTGATTGCTGCTTTCCAAGGCGATCTGCTGAACTTGAGGACCATGAGGGCTGAGCCCAGGTAGATGTATAAGTCTGTTGATGTGCCGGTAGCTGCAAGGAGCTCCAATCGAGGCTTCAAATGCAAGACGTGACGAAAACTCGACTGGAGGCGCAACATCTTGCGTGAGCCAGCATTGGACAGACTCACGATCCCGGACAGGCCGACGTGGCCAAGCAGCACGAGATCAACGACTGCCTCTTGTCAAAATTGGCTGCCCACTCCGTCCTGATGATTGTCCGTTCCCCTTTCAGAGGCAATCGTTCAGTCTCGCGTGAACGGGACATAGACGGTCCACAGCGACCTTGTAGTTTGAGTCGGAATTTTGACTGCCTGGCTCTTTTTCTAGATCAAGCGCTGATATTGCTGCGGGTCCACTCACTGCTTGGATCATTTGAGGCCTCAGGGCTCTCACAATGCTTGAGACACAACATCGAGAGATTTGCGAGCAGTGGTGCGAGCGAGCTGGAGCTGTGATGGATGCTGGCACCATCCGTACCTTGGCTGGATGCGCAAACAGTAACAAGCCCGCAGCAACTTGAAGACATGCGCAGCCACCTCGTCTTACTAATTACTGTTGACCTCCCGATATGCAGAATCCGTGCCAGCACCTTAGATTCATCCGTGTTCCCAGTATCTGGTCTGAAGTGGCTAGCTTGGGCTCGGTTCGGCGTTACCTCATGTACACGTTGCTGCTGTCTGTCTGTATGTATGATTGCGTACAGAAAGCCACGCAATGTGCTCATGCATCGCCAGAAGGCATACAAAAGAGCCGCGAGGATAACCAGAACAAGGCAAAGTGAAAGTCGAAGAATCCAGGACTTAGCGTGACGTCGGTCTACATGCCGCGAAGGTCAGGCTGATATGATGGACTGCACATATGTACTGATATGGGATTTTCTGAAGCTCTGTGGTGACTTATTTCGGGGCCCTCCAAAAAGAAGGATCCTACTTTTCGGGGCCAACATCAGGGTCCGTTAATGTTTGAAACTCCCATTAATGCCTGCCCCCAAAGCCAAAGAAAAAAGCCCTAGACACTGAACGTATCTGGTGCACCCGAGTGTGAGAGCGTGAGCGGCGAGCCCCAGAAGCGGCATGGTCAACTAGGCAAGTGGCAAAACTACCTAGTGTAAGGGCCGTAATAATTAGAATAGGGTCTGGGGGTAAAATATACTATACAATTATAACAAGGAAACCCTATTCTAATGATTAAGGCCCCTACATGAGGGTATTCCCTTCAGTGCATCCTACGTAGTCTAGTCAGCCCCGATAAGAAAACTCCCTGCGCCACTTGGCTCAGGCAAGACGGATGAGATCAAGGCGCAAGTCCAGCATGTGATGAGCATCTCGGATAGCATGCGGGAGCTTCCGCAAGCTAGCGAGGAGTTATGGGGGTGTATCAGCATTAACAGCCATTTAGGGGCTGTTGTAGTAAGGATCCCAATATGTCGGGTTCTGTTTCAGGAACCCCCACTTCCCAAACCCCATGCTGGCTAACACATGCGCTTTTGCGTGGCACAGTCAAACGCACAAATGATGACATTCTGTGTTGTTGTCGCAGCACCGTAGTCTTTAGTTATGTGTAGATGTTGTCATGTGATCTGCTCGGCTCGAACAGAATCGAATTAGCCTTTATTGGTGCAAGGAAAACTGAACGACCTCGTCCCCGCTCAGAAGTGAAAGGTGGGCACTGAACCACTCCTATGCCCGACCTTGGAGTACGAGCCGTGCTACGTTTAGTTAGGTGAATGGAAATTTCTAATCCGAGATGAGGATTCCCGAAGATCCAGCTCACGTTTTCTGAGAGGTTTCGAAACATTTCCTTGGATCGTGTCGTAGGCTTGATCTTCGGGTTCCAGGTCTCGGAATCAGATCCCGTCAATGTCCTAGGGGCACCTGAAGAGAGCCTTCCGCTCGCTTGGTGTCAATGCCGTAGAGTCAGCGAGAAATTCGCTTGCATCGTTTGCCTGATTCACCGAGCACCCAAAAAGCCTGTGCGAGGACATGCAAGCTGGGGCATGACATGTGTGGCTTTTGCCGAACAGTTGTCAGGTCGTCAGTCCATGCACTTTGGCACCTTTCGAGTATTCCAAAGATTGGCAGAGCTGCCAGGCCATGCGAGGAGCTGCAAAGACCTCCGCCGCCGCGTGTAGTGTGCCAGTGCACACGGTAAAAGCGGAGAAAAAGAAGAGCAGTCCTGAGCTGGGGGTGTCCAGAAGCTGAAGCCAAATGGCTCGATAGATACTGATTACTAAGAGCAAAGTAATCAAGTCATGCTGCTTCTCGTCATCGATTTAGTCCGATGTGTTTGGGACTTCTCGAAGCTACCGGCGTTAGCATCTTAATGGCTTAGGGGCGATGGCTAACGCCACCTGGCTTTCTCCTTCGATCCTCCAGCTGAGCTTCCAAGAATCAGCCTTGGACACTCAACTCCGGGGATTTGCCATGCAGCAGTGGAAGTCAGATCCCACCGGATTGTCTCGAAGCAACCGTGGTGGCTGGCACAGCAAGTACCTGCGCTTGCGGCATTGCGAGAGCCTTTCAGGTCTGTATGAACGCGTCATCAGAGCAGCCGCGACTTTCTTGGAAGCTGGAACAGCGGTTCGTGCCTGTGCTGGCTCCAGAAAAGTACACGTGGCAGCGCTGTGGGCAAACGTGAACCGACCAGAAGATCTCAATGTGCCGCATCAACATGCAGCTGATGGCGCGCACGGGGAGTCGGTGCCTTTGATTTCCGCCGTCTACTTCCCGAACCAGGGTGCAGTCAGAAGCTGCATCGCCAGACTGAAATTTCCAGGGCATGCCTGCCCACCGAACTCCAGCAAGGATTGCAGCATCGACCCCCGCCCTGGCACCTTGGTGCTGTTTCCGGCTTCATCCCTGCACAGCGTGGAAGCATGTGACGCCGAGCTGAACCAGAGTGCAACCCCACCTGAAGCAGTTCGGGTTTCATTCGCCTTCAACTTGCTAGCCCGAGAGCTGTCGGACGATTTATATGCACACGCCGCATCAGGGGACCTGTCCAGCATGGAATCGCAGCTCCTGAAGGCCGACATAGATTCACAAGACGCTCTCGGTTTCACGGCATTGCACCATGCCGCAGAGAGCGGGCACCTTTCCATGGTCGATCTTCTTTTGGAGCGGCGTGCAAGCCCGCTGGTCTTTTCCAGCAACCGCTCCCTTCCACTTCATCTTGCCCTGGCTTCGGAGGCTACGTCTGCAGCCTACCGGCTGCTTGAATCGGCACCTGCATCATCTTCTCAATCAGGTGGTGCGGCTGGCAGCATGGCGATCCACAGTGCTGCCGGACAGGGAGATGTGGCTCTTTTCGGTCATCTTCTTCAAATGCGGGCAGACTTGCAGTCAAAGCAGGACGACGGTAGTACGCCGCTGCATCTTGCAGTGCAGAACGGTCACACTGAGGTGGTGGCCTTCATCTTGCAGCAGGAAAGGGAACGTATCAGTCGGCTGGTGACGGCCAGAGATGAGCGAGGACTTCAACCGGTACATGAGGCTGCCAGAGGTGGTTTGCTACCTATCCTCTCTGAGCTTCTGTCTGCGAGGGCTGAGGCCAATGCCAAAGACGATGAAGGGCACTCCGTGCTGTACTGGGCAACTTACGGTGGCCACCGCCCGGTGCTAGAAGGCCTCTTGCAAGCTCGGGCCGAGATTGAGATCCCTGAGCCGGAAGCAGAAGGCTCCAAGAGAGGGGAGGCCATGGCAAACTATTTGGCTGCAGCCTTGGTGAGTCCGAAGCCGAGCAGACCGAGGAGTCCTGAGTTCTTCCTGTCGAGTCCCAGTGAGAGTGGACTGAGGTTCTGGGAGCGATCCGCAACTACAGATGGGCGAGCTGAGCCTGATGCATGTTGCCGCTGCTGCAGGTCACATAAGCATGGCCCACTCCTTGCAGGAGATGCATGTGAGCCATCTGTCACCTACCGCGGCTGCCTCATCTTCAAAGCTGCAGCCGCTGCACTTGGCCGCAGCCGGAGGTGATCTCACGATGTTGCGATGGCTGCTGCTTGCTCGCGGACAAGCTGATGCCCGAGCCAGAGGTGACCTGTGCCCTATTCACTTGGCATGCCTGAACGGACACCTGCAGGCACCTGTGGTAAGCATTGGTAAGCCCTGGGGAAAGAACAGCAGGTAGGTGTAGGTCTGGATGTAAGTCTCATGGCTCATGGCGGTAGGCCCTTCATCGCGAGCCCTGCGTCAGGTGTTGGAGGCCTTGCTGTCATTTCGCGCTTCGCCGAACGCCGTGGACACTGGGCCACATATTCTTCAGATATTGATATGCTGCTGGCTTTTTGGGTGCTCGTTTGAGGGAGCCTTACCTTTCTCGGCCGAGGCGACTGACGGCAGCCGCCCACTGCATGTAGCTGCTTCGCGGGGGCACCAGGACCGCACACGGCGAAATTAGTTCCTTCACCCTGAACCCTTGCCAGCAGCTTGCGAGTGTGAGTTTCGAAATCCTAAACCCCGTAGGTTCCCTGCCCTGCATGACGGAGTGCTGCAGAGCCTGAGTGTGATTACTCGGTAGTTTATGTTTGGGTTGACCTGTGTTGAGATTTTTGAGCAGCCGCCGGTTTTGGCGCTTTGTCTTGCCCGGTCTTACCCAGACTTGTCCTGAAACATCGCGAGACCTCCATGCAGGGTGCGTGGTGTCATAGCCCAAACACGGCGAGCGGAGCCCTAACTTGCTACGCGGGCTCGTCCTTGCGAAGTAGGAGGCACAAACAAAAACTGGCCCATGTCTGACAGAGCAACGACCAGGAGGCAGCAAGACTGCTGCGCCTCGGCTCGGATGAATATACAGCAATATACTACATACTATATATACATACAAGAATTGGTAAGCTAGTCAGCTAGTAAGAACACTATATCGAAGCAATTAATTCAGTAGCATGTAGCGAAACCTACTATGATATGCTGTGGTATAAATAACATACCAGACATAGTATGGTATGCCATCATACACTTTCGGTATGCCGTCTCTTCCCCTGTGTGCTCTACGATATCGCAAGGAGTCCTCTTGATCCTTTGATCCGAACTGCCCTTGACCTGTCCCGATGGCCCTCCAAGACCCTTCATTGCAGAAGTAGGGCAATCTCTTCCGGGCCTTCACCTGGAAGCGTGCGAAGTGCTATAATATTCGGAGTCTATTACGTAGAGGATCTAATGCTATATGATGACAGGGTACAGTATGTTATGGAGCCAAACCCTCGAAGCCCGTCCGGAGTGTTCGAGTCTTGGCACCGAAATCCTAAATACTCTGCAGCCCTAACCTGATCACTTCTCGCGCAGTTGCCACAATCGATCAGACGTCATCTGCCTCGCCTGGATTGTCTGAGTGTGGGCGCCGAAACCTGATCACCCTCAAGCCAAAGAATGTCTATCATGATCTTTAGACTAGAAAGCGTGCATAAGCTTTTGCTTTCTTGTATGAGCGCACACCATCCATAAACCCGTCTTCTGCAAACAACCCCAAAGGCCTTTGCCAAGAACTGGAAGCAATACCTGCGAATCCCAACCCCAATTTCATAAGTTGCAATATAAAGTACGGTACAAAAAAGGTATACCATACCACAAGATTTTCGTGCATAATGCTGTACTACACTATAGTATGCTATAGATAGTGTAATTCATTGTATAGTAAGATCTATTGTGGTACAGCTGTTTTTTGGCAAAGGCTCCGTGCTCGAGCCGTCCCGGGAGCAGCCTCGCGGAACAAGGAGACGGCGGCAGACAGGGCTGCCAAGGCATGAGCAGGGGTGAATCATAGGGCCATAGGGTCCCTTTAAGGGTTACTGTAAGGATATTATAGACTATAAGGGCTCTACAGGAGAGGGCCTAAATGATTACCAATACTATTCTTGGGGGGTTCCTTGTTATGAGTATGGTATAATCGGCCACAAAACCCCATTGCCTATATATGATCCCGGTTCTCGGTTCGCCGACCCCCCCC
>BGNK01001580.1:117670-139041 GCA_003297005.1 Symbiodinium sp. clade A Y106
CCTCCCCTCCCCCGGGGGGGGGGTTCGGCGAACCGAGAACCGGGATCATATATTCTGGGTTTTTTGGGGTTTCGGGCGGAGGGCCGTTTGTGAAATCTGAAAAGGACGTGGCTTCAGGCACGGCTTGGGCTTGAGGGGTTTGGAATGTAGGTTTCAGGATGAAGTGGTGCAGGGATTCGAGTTCGTTTGGGATGTGCGTTTAGAGTGTAGGCAGTCCTCAACAACTGTTTGAGGTCCTGGTGTGATTCGTTCTACATGCGTTCTTCTGATTCGCCCAGTCTCCAACGTGCTTCTTAGTATTAGGACGGGGCTGGGCATGAAAGGAGCCATTCGCACTCCCAAATCTTGTCTTGCCCGTCTTTGTGGCCCGCTCACCAGGTCAGACCCCCACATGAAGTAAGGTAGGGTTACACCGTTCACACCCGGAGAAGTCACCGATGCAATTGGATTCTGTCGGGATTGGAGCAGCAGGGTTCCAGGCATGACTGGTGCAGATGACGTACATTCGTGATCAGCTGAGTATGATGGTAGATGGATGGAAATGTCCAAAGTCATCCAACGTTTATAGGAGGACCTGCCAGATGCCAACGTGGGGCAAGGGCAAGGGAGAGCGAGGGAGATGGTGAAGACTATGTCGGCATTGTTGCAGTTTGGTTGAGCAAGGGAGGTTGGTGTAGAATAGCAATGGCACTGGCAATAGCATGGCATTAGGATTTGACATAATAGGTCAGGAAAGCATGGCATAGCACAGTAAGTGCAATCGTCCCGTCCCGTTGGCTCAGGCGGGCCATCTTGCAGTGGCTGCCTTTCTCGGTCAAGCGGAGAGCATGCAACAGACAAAGCTTGACGAGCTCTGAGCGGCGGAAAAGGCCGGGGAATGAGGCGATTGAAGACCTTGGCTCGGGTTTGGTGATCTATGTTTTGAATTGCTGGGCATACCTTCGTGTGGAGAACTTGCTACTGGTCTGCTGGGATAACTGTGCTTGTTCGACCGACCGCTTCTTTGTCCAGCCCTGCTGAACCCAGCCAGCCAGTAGGCAAAAAAGCACATGCTGTACAGGTGCGCTGCAAGTTTGTGGTCCGCACCCCCTTCTTTACACGACAGAAGTACGCTCCTGCCTTCAGAATCTTCAGCTTGTACAGAATAACTAGTAGTGTGTGTCGACTCAAGACTTAAGACGAAGTGCAGACTTCAAGCTGTTGAGCTTTTCCTCCCATGGATGCGGACGATCCTGCTATTCGTGTGGTAGAAGTTGAGCCTCCGCGATTTGACATCGAGACCGAAAAGCCACTCGGCCGACCTTGGTAAAACCAGCCTTGATTTACTAGTCTTACAACATAGTCTGCTTTGCCAGCTACCAAAAGCATTGGTGGGACTTTGTTCGTGATCGTCGTCATGATTGTCAGCGCGTACCTGAATGAATGAAAGGCTGAAATCGTGAACTGCCACTGCTTGAGCTCCTGTTTGGTCCAACATCAGGCGCTTGCTGTCTGACTACCTGGAAGAGCATGGATATGCAGAAGCTTTGCTTAACTCGGCAACAGTCATTCCGGCTGTGTCCTGTGCCTAGTTGTTGCAATCACGAAGCTTCCCGGAGCCTCGAACAAGTTGCAAAGGTGGTGGCAAGTGTTGCTGATGATGCAGAGTTAGCCACAGCTCGATCCTTGATGTGGGATTTCCTCGAGGTGCGGCTTCGGCGGCCTGTGCTTTGCACGGGCTGTGCATGAGCACGGTAAGTCCTGCTAGGTTTTGAGATGGTGTCCAGGAGCTGCTATTGTGAGCTAGCTTCATTTTGTTTGCAGTTGCACTTCCTCGTTCGCAAGGCCTTGCCGGGCACAAGAGTTCGGCGTGACGATGTGCGGACGTGGGACGACAAGTTCCATGTTTCAGTTGGGCATGGCAGAGCTTTGGACGCTCGTGACAGTGCGACGAGCTTTCAGGTCTTCCTGCTTGTGTTTTGGGATTCTGGACAAGATGAGGTATGACTGGATTCCGAATCCTGCCAACGGAATCGTCCATGGCTTCGGATTTGGCCAGTCTGACTTCATGTGGCATTTGCGACTGCTCCCACGTGTCAAGGCATGTGTGCCTACATGCATGCCGGAGATCCTGTTTGTCTAGGCAGACTTACGGGTAGAAGGCACCTGCGCAACACATGTTTTCACGATTAACGAGGCAGCACCGTATAGTACGGTTTGCAAAAAACAACACGGCAGATAACTTCTAACATCACGACGGCAAGGCGCACAGCGAAAATAAAAGGACAGATTGGCGTCGTGTTTGCAGAAGTACCAGTGTGGTAGCATTGCAAGTATCTACGTCGCATATACATACTGCGAAAGTACAACGTTCCAGAATGCACAACAAACTACCCAAAAGTAGTAGCTATGCAAGCTCACTCAACTGTGGCACAAAGTAAACCCTGAAGTTCAGAGGCGCCTTTCTCACTGCACAGCAAAGTGCGTCTTGAGCCAACGAGGTGTTGGCAAAGTCTCTGGGAGTCTGGGGACGTGTTATTTTCACACATACATACATACATACATACATCACCCCTCTCTCTCTCTCTCTCTCCCCCCCCCTTTGTAGGGGGTTGTCTAAATCTCGGGAAAGGCGGCCTTCGCGGCAATTTGGAACACCGACGATCTGCTGGTGTCCTTTGACGGTGGAAATATTTTTCGGCCGTGGAAATACAAAAAGTCATGGCTGACATCAGGAGGCTGGGGAACTCAGTTTTTCAGATGACTTGATGTGCTCCCGGCTTTCGACCTGCTGCGTTTCCGGGGGGTCTTCGGGTGGATGCGCTAAGTTGTGCGTCTGATGGGCAGGCTGGTATCACTGCGACCAGAATGCACGGTTCAAGGACAGCCAGGGTAAAGTTTGCATACAGGGGCTTGTCACCCTCTTCGATGCCACTGCGGATACCGGTGGCCTTGTCGTCATTCCTGGTAGCCACCGCCACCATGAAGAAATCTGCAAACGGAGTGCCTGGTCTGCAAAGAGTACTGAGCTTAGGCACTTTAGGGTTGGGGCGCTGACATGCGCTGACTGTGTGCTTAAAGCTGTGCCCACAAGTAGTTGCGCAAGTCTTCCTTGCATGTAATAGTTATGTCAACTAGGGTTTCCCTTTCTCGGATCGTGCTCGTTGTCTGATGAGCTAGACCGCTTGTCCTGTATGTCTTTGACCGAGCTCGATTCTGCTTCCATTGCCGCAAGGATCCAGGACTTGTTAGCTCTCTGCACCACACATGTCGTTGCTGGCCTGTCTGTGTGGGAGCTGACCAGCCGCAAGGTGCTTTGGCAAAGCGGAGCGGCGACTTTGTGCCCATAGCGGTAGACGATCCGATCTTGAGCCAGGCCGATTCCATGTGTGTTTGCTTTACTTTTGCTGATGGCTCTGCATTGCGCTTGCCTATCTTCAAATCGAGTGGAATTGAAAATGAATGGGTGCAGAGTGCAAGTGTACCCAAGCCTTGTTTCGAGTGAACTTGTGCTGTGGGTACTGGGGCCAGTCGAGCGATGAACTGACCTTCCCAGGGCGGCGTGCTCCTGCGTGCCCAAGCGGGCGACTTGTTGTTGTGGGATTCGCGTACAGCCCCTTGCCTGAGTATGAAAGGAGGACCAGGAAACAGGCAGTCCAGGAACGTGTGTCACAAATTGTCACATTAGGCCCTGTGGAGCTCTCTATTCTGTTGCGAGTCATGTCAGATTCAAGATGCCAGGTTCACTGCAACACACCGGCTCTGACAGCTTTGCAGGCACCGCGCTCATGTGCTTGGCGCTGCGTGATTCGGGTGCCGGAAAAAGGGGTCCAGAATGGGCAGTGTGATAATTTTACCCTGAGGACGCTTGGATCGACCCCAGACCTCCACAAGAAGGTTGGCAACCCATCCGCCAGGTGGGTTATGAATCCTGGCTTGGTATGGATTATTTCGTCGATCAGTCCGGCATGTGCTCTACTAGGATCCGTGTGTCGATCTTCTAAGTGGCTCAGGTTTGTATGACGCCGCGCAAGTTTGCATCAAACGATGTGATCGACAAAAGGAAGGATGCTTTCGTTAACAACGGTAGCACGAGCCACTGGCCCCACAAGCGTCTTGGACAAATCAGTTTGTGATGCTCCTGTGCGCTTCTGTGCTTGTTTGGTGCAGAGGACCAGCACCTTGCAGCGTAGCATCCTCTCGAGCATCTCAGGGTATGCTAAGTCACAAGCCCTCAACCCTAAAACCTTGCTGCTTATCCTTGCGAAGTGGGAGGCAAAAAACCCTGGCCCTAAATCCTAGTAGGTTGGTGTCCGGTGAGTCTGCTGTCACGTTGACATTCAGATATGGTTGCGAGTTGTTGCTGGCTTACGGAAGATGTTGAAGTGACGGTATTAAGCTAGCTAGCAAAGCCGAGCTCTTGTAAATGTGGTGGGGCCTACGAAATGTAGAATGGAAAGCTCTCCAAGCAGTTTGAACCTAAGTCTCTCTACAGACCTCGCCTGGTATTGCCGAGTGTGAGCGTCAAAAATCCTAGTAGCTGCGTCAAACCGGACAAGGTTTGTGTCTGGGACACCCGCGCTGCCAACCGCAACACAAAATGACCCGGAGAAGATCTCCAAGGCTCATTGCTGCTGGTGAAGTGAGTTGGGGGTTCTTGAAATTAGACACAATTTTTTGGGGTCCTGATGATGAGGATCCTGCCGCCCGTGGGTCTATTGTTCTCTGGACTTCCAGTTTAATGTCTGCCATGTTGTGAACCTGACGTGGAAACCGTCAGGCGCAGCGATTGCTGATCGGCTACGATAGAGAGACTACTCGATGCGTTGTACAGTGAACTTCCCAGGCATACGCAGCCTGAATTCCAAGCCATTGCACATGAAGCAGCGGATGAAGTAGTGTGTAGATATGCACGCTGCGCACTTGTAGTTCATAGTCAATATGCTTACACATGTACATCTTTTTCGACTGATAGACAGCTACGTAGACAAGATAGATAGATAGATATCTACAGATCGACAGATGTACAGATACATGGGCATTTCAAACTTTCAATCATCGGGAGTTAGAGAGTCCATTTCCGATGATACCATAGGAAAGAAACCTTGAGATGTATGTGCAGTACAATCGTACAAATGGTTAGTTCTCCAAGTTAGGGTCCGTTTTTAGGGTCCGTAATATTGCTGGGACCTAAAAGGACCTTAATTCAGAGAGCTGCCGTGCATACGTACGTACATATGTTTCCACACCTCGCGGAATATGGACTGCATAGTCCACTAAAGCACAAAACAAGGCAGTCGGGGCGAAGGTGTGCTAACCCCGAAAGGTAAAGCATGAATCAGGCTAAGCCGGCTACCAGGTCCGCACAGTAGTACATCTAAGAGTGCCACGCGATTTTGTCCGGGAGCGGCAGTCTCATCCGAAAAGTCGCGGGTCGAACATATTCGATGCCGTGTTGTGCTACCTCAGTCGGGCCAGTTCGTGGGTGCTTGCAGAGATCGAGAAGCGATGTCGCCCCACATCCGAAGCTGCTGTACAGTGAAAGCTAGATTGGCCGACTGCGCGAGTTTGGAAGTCAAAGATGCACATGCCGCGCCGTTGACTTGACTCAGACTCTCAGTCGGAGGGATGTGTGAGCCACTGTCGCCGGAACTCACATTTGCTGCAGCTGCTTCTGTGTGAGCAGCCAAGCATGATGCCTCGGCTGCTTTAAGTTCACTCGGAGGAACTTTGGACATTAGGAAGTCAGCCGCACTTTGCAATCTTGAAGTAGGCTCCTCGCATAGCATTGCCAGAAGCAGTGCTCGGCAGAGCCCAGGGTAGATGCTGCCTACCGATTAGTGGTGTTCGTAGATCCAAGTGATCTCATGGCTCGATGGATGCTGCAGCTGCAGGTGCGGGAGGCTCAGTCTTCCGATGCTTTCTGCAGGACCTGGAAAGTAGCACACGGAGACCCGGAGTTGCGTGGCATTCAGCAAGTCTAAGGCAAGTGACTACGAAAGCCATTGGTCCAAGTGGCACTCAAGTCACCCAGGCCTTTTTGCAGGGCGTTCCGTGTTTCCTTACAAGCTCAAGATGTCGTCATGAGCTGGCCAGTGCCCTTCTTCGCGATTGTTCCTGCCGGTTCAATGGAAAACATGGCCTGACAAAGTCTGGCTTCTGAAGCAGATGATTGCCAGAAGACATTCGTTATCGTCACACGTTAGGTGCTGTCTTAGAAGCAAAGCCCACGCATGGCGGCCTCGCTGCAGCCGCGCATCTGGCGGCCATTGCTCCTGCCTTAGCTGACAAGAACACAAATTCCATCCTCACCTCTGCCAACTCGCAAAGACCAATTCGAGAATGCCGAGGTATGGCCGGTACGCCTGCAGTCGCATCCTGACTGTGCGGTGGTCAAGCTCAGGCAACCAGGAGGCTGGTACCAGAGTTGGTTTCGAGAGCTTTCAGCCCTGTGACAAGTCATGGGGCATGAGCTGACAACAGCGATCAAGACTGTGACGACACCGACGACTGCGACTACTTCTGCGGCAACTTGTGCTACTTCTGCCGTGGTTGCTGCTGCTGCTGCTGCTGCTGCTGCTGCGCTGACACTACCGCCACTACCACCCACCACCACCACCACCACCACCACGACTGCCATTGCTGCGAATGCTACAACAACGCCAACTACAACTACTACGACGAAGAAGAAGACGACGATCACAACATCGACATCAGGTTTTGTCAAGCTTGATCAAAGCTCTGAAATGAGGAGAAATATCGCACGGCCCTGGTCGAGCAGAAGCGCGCGGCCGTCATCGAGGGGCATCGGCTGCGAGCACAGGTGAGGGGCCGAAGATACAAAGATGGCTGAGCAAATGCCAAGGGTTGAGGCTGACGCTACAATAAGACTTTCGAGTAGGGTTGGAGTAGCTTTCTGGCTTTCTCGGAGGCTGCTAGGGCGGCATTAGTATTGTGAGCGCAGGCGCAGCAGGTGACACACATCTTTCGGGAAACTGGCCGGCAACCCAGAGATGCTCTCCAGCCTGTCTGGGATGTTGAGGCTGCCATGCACACCTGATGTCCACTCCATGGCCATGCCTTGCAGAAGTACCCCAGCAATAGCAGAAATGCCAACGTTCCGTGAAGGCACCTGCACCCCAGCACAGGCTAAGTGCAGTTGCATGCAGCTGCGCACAATCCAGTTGGCCAGATGTCAGGATGTCGTCTCTGCGAGACCAGTCTGCTCGAATCAACTGGGCGGGATAATTTCAGCTTTGTGCTTTGGTTTTCCGGCCTTGCCCTGTCGCCGAGTTCGCTTTGGGGCTTCCGGTTGAGGCAGGTGGCTGCAAGTTCAGCGAAACCGAGAAAGTGTGTAAGGAGGATGTGGTCCGTGAAACGCACTCCCCACAGGATTGTGTCGTGCGAGGAGAGGAAACGCAAAAAGACCCACAAGTAGCATAAGGGGTGCTTCTTGGCTGTGACTGCAGCCATTGGTTTGTCGCACCACCAAAGCAGCCAACACTGTCTAGGTGGAAGCACACAGGGGGCTGCCACCCTGATGGCTCTCCTGATGAGGCCTGCCCTGCTGGATGTTTGTGGGTTGATGGTTAGCCCAAGCGAGATTTCAAGTGCAAGGCCTCCCCCAAAGGTACATGTCTCATGGCAGAACATGTTGTTGAATAGGTCATTCCCAAAGTTTGCATGAGGCCGACCAGCCCATTCCTCACCAGACTTTGTGCGGGGCTGGTGACGTCGGCCAGCGCCGTTTGCACCGCCCACTGGCTCCTGTACCCTGCGGACCCGTCGTGACCTTGGAGCTGCCAAGCCGGCCATGGGGTTTTCAGATCCACGCATGCCCAAGAAAGCGGTAGATGGTCGAGTTCCATTCGGCTGTCCTTTGGGCTCTGCTTCCCCAAAACGTGTTCCTAGGTTTTGCGTGCTGAGCCTCGGCTTGGGTGCCTTCGTCTACGTGGCCGCTGCCCCGAATCACATCCTTTGATCCGAGTTTCTGCAGAATTCACACACTCCGCAGTCTTGAAGTCTTGGGCAGGCGGTGGTAGGCACCTCGCACAGCATTGCCTGGTACGGCCTTTTTGCCCCTACGGCCGCTGGACTAAGACTCGATTGTGGAACCCAGTGAGCGACGGGCATGCCAGACGGGACCTCCGTGATGTGAGGTGATGTTCGGTCTCCTGGTCTTTCCAAGACTGCCAGCTTGGTACGCAGCATCGCTAGACCCGCCACCGAAGGCCAGCGGTTTCCGGAAAGTCTCGTTGAAACAGCAATTCCGTGCTGGTCTGCGAAATGTATCCACGACCTGATTCGTGTTTGCTGAATCTTCAGGTAGACCACCGCCGGCGTCCGTTTCTCAGCGTCCCGCCTCACGGATTCATCGGATGTCTGCCAACCTTTTGGTTCATGCTCTGAGGCTACCTGCACTGAAAGCCAGCCGGGTGTTAGTGTTAGTTTGAGATAGACGCACACAAGATGTGGAAAAGGTAGGTACAGTTTGAGCAGGGCTGCATTTTGTGATGCTTTTCTGATTTCTCAGCTCTGGCATTGTGTCGGAAGAGGGACGCACCGGTGGCGGGTTTGCTGCTGGGCAGGCACAGAATGGCATTTGGCGTACGCGGACGTGCGGGAGGTGCTGAGGTCCGCACACAGAACCAGCATCGATCCGCATTTGCTCCCTGCTACTACAACAGGCCGCTCCTCGCAGCAGTGCAAGATCGAGACGAGTGCAGCTGCCTCGTTGGTCATTGCGCGAGTGTCCTGGTATGCCCAAAACCCAAACCCTTCAACGTGACTGCTGTAGTTTTGTAGCTCGCTGTGGTTGCTGGGAAAGGCATTGAACCTGTGTTGCCTTAGCAAGGCTTGAAGTCTCAAGCGGCCGTCAAGCTGCTACGACTGAAAATCATTTGACTTTGCTTTTAATGCTTTTGATCGCCCATAAGGACGGGCGGGATCGCGCATTGGAGTGACTGGGGTCAACTCCCAACATGCGCGTAGTGGATAAACACTCCTAGACGGGGCTTCGCAGGGTGAGAATGTGCCAAGGTCAGATTGTGGACCTCGGCTGTGGCACGAGCTCCTTTGGCCGGAGCCCTGACTAGGATACCTTCTGTTCAAAGCCCGAATCCGGACCTCAAGCCCGAAATCCGAGAGGAAGACAAGGTACTGACAGCCATCGGATGGGGTCATGACCACGTTTGTGGCAGCTGCAGGGAAACAGCACTGACGTTCTTAGTGATCGTGCAGAGACGGGTCCGCAATGTGAAATGTAACCAACATAAGCATGGCTTTCTGTATCAACTCTGATCGGATTGCTTCAGAATCTCGGCAGCCACATCTTGGGCACATTCCCGTCTGGGCTTGACACTTACATCCGTATCTCGCCGCCAACTTTGGCTCTAACCTTGATCCTCGTGGCCTTCGAGATACATACAGGGAAGCCGCTGCTCGGTTGCAGCTGGCCCTTCGCAGCGCTCTACTTGTGGGTATCTCGCTTTGAGGCAGTTGCTGCGACCAATGGGCGCGCAACCATCCTCCTCCCCGAAGGGTGGAGGAGGCCATGGTACCATCCTTGGAGTTTCTCAGAGCTCAGAGCAGACACCGACCTGCCATTACCCAGACCTTCCTGGAGCCTGGAGCTTCTGTGCGTCTGGACCCTACTGCCCTACTGCACCTGAGGTAATGCTGGGGTCGTCCGGCACTGTGCACATGATGGGTCGCCCAAGTGGCATGCCTCAGCGCCCGAGAAAGAGGCACGGACTTGGAGTTGCAATTCTTCTTATTATTATTCATGTTGCGGGATCTCAGTGTTCAAGTTCAGTATGCAGAATTGAATTATAATGTCTTAGAGAAGCCAGGTGGATGCTATCTTCACATGTGGCCCCAGATGGGCCCCAGATGGTAGGGTGGCTCTTTGCTCCTTGTTGAGGTGCGGCCGGCCCGGAGATGCTTGCCGCTGCCTGGCCACATGTATCTGAAAAGATGTCTCGGGCCCAAGGCCCAAGCTCCGGATCATCGACGAAGTGCTGCCATGACCGTGATCTAGAGTGTGCGGGTCAAGACCTGGTCGTTGCATCGTCAGACCAGACACTCCAAACAGCATGTTCAAAGAGCAAGTCTTGACGTCATGCTGAGACCAAGTCAGGCTCGCGTGGACTGGAGTGACTGGGCAGAGCATAACTCAAGCCAGATTACGAGACTTCATTCATGCACTGCCTGTATTGATCGGCAGCTTCTGTGCTTGTAGCAACGTCCTGCTTGCTCTACCGCCTCCCCGAATTGGAGTTGTGTGAGTTTGCCTTCTCATATGAGGCCGGAGAGGCTTCGGATGTCGCTGGCTTGCATATACAAAACACACACAGACACACACACACACAAACGCAGATCTCTCTCTCTCGCTCCCTATGCTCAATGCAATCTGCCGTCGTCATGCCGGGCCTGCGAGCCGTGGCTCAAGTCATGACGCCCAAGCAGCAGCTGAACCCCTAATCGCCCTAATCCATCAGGTCATCGAAGCCTGAAACCCTCCACGCCAAGCAGCAAGTTTGTGCAAGCCACGGCCAAGGAGGAAGAGGCTGACGATCCAGCCCCGGTCAGGTCGAAGACACTCTCCGCAGAGGCCACGGGCTTCGGGTTTCGGACTGCATGAAGCCATCTGTGGTTTTTACCCATAGAAGAGCGGCGCTACTGCTCGTATAACATAGTCGCGCATGTGTGTGTGTGTGTGCATGTTAGAAATTCTAGACTTACACACATCCGTACATGTGAGAATTTTCATGTTCTGAGGCTGGTGTGTGTGTGTGTGTGTCATCATGTGCCAAGGTGCAGGACCAATGTAATTTTTTGACCGCCAAACCACTCACAGCCCTTGAGCTTATAAACCCTCTAACCCTAGAAGCTAGACCCTAAACATCCCTAATTCCCTAAACCCTCAACACCTAAATCCATTGTTACAGGGAAAAATCCATTGTTACTTGTGTATTTTCTTGAATTGCTCATGCATGGATGTGATGCCCCGCTGTCTACTCGAGTACAATAGCGCAGATACGTTGGACTATGTGGAGCCTTGCCTGCTGTGTGCGAGTGTGAGCGTCGAAAATCCATAAACCATAAACCCTGAACACCTAAATCGGAAGACCTCGAACCATATGCCTCGCCTGGATTGTCCCAGTGTGAGCGCCGAAACACGTAAATCCCTAAATCCTACCTCTCGTGACGATCGAAGACAGAGTAGAGTCCACGTGCTAAGAGCACATGTCCCCAGCAAGCTGGCCCCTCGAGGTAAGTTTTCATTGGGTTGCCGTATCGGGTTTGTCAGCTCGATGCATGATCTTGTGATAAGCTTGTGGATGAGACTTATGTGGAGCCGTGTGAGTGACGACAACAAGGCCTGGGAGGCCCGACCTTTCTCACGGGACTCGACAGCTTCGACACTGAGCACCGGCCACCCGGCGAAGTTTCGGGTCGCGGCTGAGACCTGGTAGTAGGGTAGGTAACCTTGAAACTTTTTGGGTACCATATCCCTATATAATCCCAGTATACTCCCAAAGAGCCCTAGTGGTATGCAATGGAAGGAAAGTACAGGGACGAGTTCGGCGCTTGGCGCCCGCAGACTTGTTCTTCGCGGCCAAGTCTCCCGTCCACTGCTTCCGCATCGAGCTCCGCCAGGAGGCGGAGTTTGGTGCAGCCAGGATCATCACTTCATGTCTTCATGTCAGGTCTCGACCTTCCGTGATGCAGGGCCCTTCTTCTGCAGAACACCTGGCAACGTGTAAGTAGATCGGGCAGGCCTTCGAGAAGCACATGTTCCCGAAGTGATTCGTTTCGGAGCTCAGCGACTCAGTCCTCTCACAAGCGGCAGGAGGCAAAGTGCAATCACTGCCTTGCAGCCGATGTTGATGGAGTTCGTTGTTTCCGGAATATAAGCACTGGATACGAGAGTGCCAGGCGTCACGGTCCGTGGACCCGGACTGCTCCCAGACACTTGCCTGAACAGCGTGCAAAGTTCGGGGGCTGAAGGGCTGAAGAGAGCACTTCGGGCCTTAGGTCACTGTCTTCTGCCTGCAGCCACCGGGGCACATAGCATGTTCTCAATGTGGGTGCTGGCTGCAACAATGCGAAACTAATTCCCTTACTAACACTTAATACAAATCGTGTGTCTCAAGAACCCTTTAAGTCCATTTTGGCCATGATATGCAAAGTTTGGAGTTACAGTCGCAAAGCAACTGAAGAGGTCCGGAGCGAACAGCCGTGAATTGGCCCTGAACGACGTGAAGCTCGAAGATGCGCGGCAGCGAGCTTCAAAGTCTTTAGCTGCTCTCCTGCACTGGGCGAAATGTAGCAGCTTGGCTTCTGCAACTTGCGAAAGTACAGCACCTGCACGATGGTGCATGAAGAAGTAAGCCTTTGGAAAGTTTCCCAAGCCCAGCACCTTCTCGAAGCCTGGTCGTTTCCTGCAGTAACAAATCCTGCCAATAAGAGCCACAAGCAACAAATGTAAGCCATAATCACAACGATCGCCAGAGTAATGGTGATGGCAATTAGCAGAGCCTGGGTGATAGTCTAAGCAGGCAGAAGACTCGATATCAAAGCGTGATGATCGGAATCATTTTCTGTCGAGAAGATTTGAATCACCAAATGCAGAAACAACCGGGAACACACAACATATATTGCCGAGAGCAGGCAGCATCAGAGCTGAGAGGGCTAGGGCTAGGACTGATGGCCTTTCCGAGGAAGCTTTACAGGCAAAGCTCCGAGCATCCCGGATGCCAGAGATTCCTCGACAAGCAGAGGCCCGACTTCCGGCAGGATGAGCCACCTCCCGCTTGTCACTGGAAAGAACTCGACGTTGATACCAGGTTTTGTCATGGTTTCAACGTATGCTCAGTCAACCGTCGCTCCATCCTACGGTCTTCACGGTCTTTGGATTGACCTGAGCCAGAAGCCGCGGATCTCCGTCAAGCCGCAAGCCTCGAGTGGATTTGGGGTTTCGGGTTTAGTTAGCGCGGACTCTAGCGAGCCTTTTGCAACAAGGGCGGGCTCTACCACGTGCTTCGAGGTTTCGCGTGTGTTGGCTTCTGTGAAGCTATCGGGAAGCCAGAGTCAGAGCCTCCAGACTCCTGGCTTCTGGGAAACAAGCTTCAAGATCCCTATCTTACCCCACGGCGAGGCTTCATAAGGGGCCCAGACATAAACACAAAGAGCTCCTTGCCCCTTTTCAGAGGGCTTCGCCTTTTTGCGGCAGGTTCTGGCTGCCGTGGCCGAGGACCAACCGGGGCAGATCCAGGACTGGACAATTTCTTGGTCGATTTCGTTATATGTATATGTATATATATATATGTATATGTAATATGTATCTGTAAATATTTGTATGTACATTTTATGCACTTGTATCTATGTATGTGAACATGTATCTGACATGTATATGTATATGTAGATGTATATGTAGATGTATATGTAGATGTACATGTATATGTATATGTATGTCTCTCTCTCTCTCTCTCTCTCTCTCAATTTATATGACGGATGAGGGAGGAAGCTGCGAGTTTGTGGATGTTTAGGGCTTCCATAGCACTCAGGTGTATATGCATGTGTCATATTCTAAGCGGCTGAGTGAACGAGCATCCGAAGAAGACTGCGCATAATTGCCAACAAATGATAGGAAGAAGCTCAAGCCAAAACTTTCAACAGTAGCCGTGCTTAGCTGCTTCGTTTGCCGGGCCAAACCGCCCGAGAGCCAATACCTGAACTCCCCAACAAATCAAAGTGGAAGAAGGAAAATAAGTAGTATCAGCAGCAGCGGTAGTCGTAGATGTAGCAGGAGGAGTAGTAGTAGGAGCGGGACTAAAGCTGGGTTTCATTCACTGACTGGCAGGAACAGGCAATATCTTGATTAGGGTTTAAGCAATCGCGCAGGAACCGTTGGAGTCGGTAGTTAGATTCCGCAGCTGGTCTGCAAAAGATCTCGGTTGTGCTTCGGCTATGAGAGCTCTTCGACATGGCAGGGGCCAGCAGTTCATCGAGACTTTAAATTCAACGTGTTGCCACCGGACCCGGATAAGGACTAGTGACTAGATGTGACTGACTACAAGTAGTGACTAGACTCTATGAGTTGTGCCGCGCTGCAGACTGATCGGCTGTCGTTCTGCAGTTACTTGAACTCTGACGCCTGGGGCGCACTGAGGACCTGCATGGTCCGAAAAACAGAGAGGCACTGCCGAGCTGCTTGACCACGCTGCATGTGGCAGCTGATGCTCCCCGGTTTCCATTCCCGACGAAGTGACCAAGAGCTGACAGAGCAATTCGTCAGCTGGTGCGTGGCAGGTGCCTACAGCGAGAGAGACGAGGGGACGGCTTCAACAGCTCTGCGGACAGCAGGTGAAGACCTCAGCGCAGTGGCGGGTTCCGACGTTCTGCAGTCTGCGTCAGTTCGTCGAATGTCTTTGCACCTGCCTTGTTACAACGCCAGCCGATTCCCTTTTCAAGTTTCAAGTCTTCACACTCCTCTCCTGCATTTGCTTGGGACTCGGTCAGCAACTGTCGCCAAAGCTACGGACCAAGCCCTAAGCGCTGACCTACACTAAACTGCTAAATCTCTAGACCGTCCCGAGGTGAGAACTGAAACTCTGCACCTTTCGCACATTCACCCAGCGCTCCACAGTTGCTCTCACACACAATCGCCAAGACTATCAAAGACCGTGTTCGCACAATCCCGAGCTGCCAAGCATGGAGGCTGTGAAGACAGCAGTCTCAGGGCTGCCACCTCCCATGCACACTGTCAAGCTGCTGCCCACCTCTAGCGACATAAGCAGGGAGCAGAGAACACGGAGGGCACGCCTGGCATTTTGGCTTTACGGCTCTGCAACCGGACTCACCCTGCTCTGCTTGAAGGGCCGGCAGCTTTGCAGACCGAACCAGGGTCGCAAGTCTAGCAGCTCTAGCACTGTATCGCTCCAAAGCGGTGAACGACAGCCTTTGATAGAGAACGACGGTGCAAAGGCGGAGGAGGTCGTGGAAGCTGACCCGAAGAACGATGACTTGGTGCAGTACCAGCTTGCAGTGGGGTTTGTCATGTACCACATGACCTACACCTTCTCCGGCTTTATCCTGGTATTCTGGGCATGCCGCCAGGGATACCTCAACAGGTACGGCCTTGACTGGGAGCTGTACTTGTTCTGGTTTCTAGAGAGTGTTGTCACGCACCTTATTTGTGGTGCAACTGCCGGCCAGTTCTTGCGCTCCATCATGCCGATCTTCAGTGAGCGCTACGACTTGATCAAGGACACCGTAAGCATTGGCGTGTATGCGAACTTGAACAACCTTGTTGGCCACATTTGCGCTGCAATCATTGTTGTCACCATGCTGCTGCCCAACCTGATCAACTACCTGGATCCAGTTACGGCCCGACTTTCTCGGATAGCATATTGGCCTCAGCAACAATGCCAGTGTCAATAAGGCTAGCGCCCGGTCCTTAAGCCACATGCTGACAGTCCTCGCCCAGCAAACAGAGGAAGCAACACGTGGACATCGTCGTATGCTGTGCCTCTTTGAGGATCTACCGCAGTTGTTTGTGGCAATTGGGTTCTCCATATACACATTCTACACCGAAGGTGCCGGTATCCCTCCGTTCATCGCCGTCAACATGGTAGTTGCTTTCGTGAAAACGACTTCGATTCTATTCGGCAGGCCTTTTGTCTTGGCATGGATGGCTGTACACGATGTGCCATGGCCAGCCAGCAGCATTGCTGAGAGGGATATTCGTGGTGTGGTCTCGGTGGGCGTGCTCGGTGAGGAGTGGAAGCAGCAAGCCTTCGAAGAGCTCCTTGGAGACAGCCGGGCTCCCATATCCTCGCGGCAGGCAGCAGAGGAAGAGCTTTTCAAGCTCTTTCTTGTGTTCATGGGCCAGGCGGCTTCCGACATGGACTTCGTGAAGCATGCACGCTGGCAGCACACTTTCGATTGCGTCACCTTGTTGGCCTTGAGCAAGGAGCTGTCAGACAAACAGGCGGATGCACTCGTGCGAAAGTGGGAGGTGATGAACGATTTACCGTGTCTACGCCCAGCAGTCCGCCGCGAGAACTTAGTGTCGTTGCGAAACATTGCTGAAAATGCAGAGAAAGAGCCGGATGGCAGCTTTGTGGCAGCGACATGGCCGAGGCCCCTTCTAGGTTTGTTGTGGCTTCGGACGTGGAGCAGCGCAGAGGAGGATGTCCCGGCGTCCTACATGCTTGGGGCCTGCGAATCGAAGATCGACGAGGCAACAGCTCGCAAGTTCCTCTCGTTCGGCCCAGCTGCTTTCAGGCATAGGATGGTCAGAATACGCATACTCGCCTGCAAGGCAATGATCGTGGTTCCTTGGGAAGACTTCCAAGAAGAGGCTGGTTCTTTGGTGCGCCTCGCATTTTCGGACGAGGATTTCCAAGCGCGAAATGCAGCTTGGAGAACTCTGTCGTTGAGAGGCTCAGGCTCAGGTGCACTGGAGGAGCTGGTAAGGAAGGAGCTTGCTGAAGGCAAGTTCTTTGAGAGTCGGCAGGATTCTATTTTGGAGGAAGCTTGTTATGCCGTGCAGTGGCTTGGTGAGTCCACACTCGAGCTTTATCGGCAGAACTTACTGGAGCTTTTAAACCACCAGGAGAAAGGAGTTCAAAATGCAGCCTTTCGCGCATTATTTTATTGGGGTCATATCGACGATGCATTGAAAGCCATGACCCCCTCTGCCACTGAGAACCTCCACCGTTGGGATTGGCAAGAGGTCAAGCTGGCCCCAGCATACGTCGGCATGGCGTTGACAGCCTCTCATGCAGAATTCCTACTGCCAGTTGGGCTCAGTGCTGAAGGCAATGACTTTCGGGCACCTAGCATCTTCAATTTACTGTCTCAGGGAGATGAGCAGTGTGACAGCTTTGTGCAGAAGAAGCTGGGGGAGATGCTTTTGGCGGGTCGGATGGACAAAGCGAAGCTCTTGGCCCGCGCGATCCAGTCGCCAAGTGCGGAATGCCTTGACGTTCTGGTGCAGCTTGTGAAGCAAACGCACACCCCTATCTCTCGAGGCCCCGAGGACTTTTCGTCTGCGGTAGTGTTGCTGCAGCGCTGGGCAGGCAAGCTCACGGGCGGGCAGATCCAGGACTTGGCGCAGGAGCTCCGGGCATCAGGTGACAGTCTTTTCCAGGATACCTTTCCCTACGCAGTATGCTCCGTGCTCCAGGCTTTGGTTAACACACCAGAGGCTGTGGCTTGCATTCCGCGGCTTGTGGAGATCGCCAGAGGCCAGGGTCGAGCAGAGGTGCAGGAGGCTGTATGCATGGTGCTGTATCGTTTCGGCACTGTCCCGGACATGTTGGCCCAGTTGGGCGAATTGGCCCATCTCCTGCGGGACAGCCACAGCAGGACCCGCCAGGCAGCTTGCCACGTCTTTGAATCTCAAGATGCGATCCCGCTCTTGGCGAAGTATATGCCTATGCTTCTCTCCGTTGCCCTCGAGGATGTGGATCAGAAAGCGAGCGAGGCAGCATGGTCAGCGCTTCTCAAGCTGGACATCGTCAGCAACGGATTGGCAGATTCGGAGGTCAGGCAGCGTGTTGCTTCAGTTGCGAATGGTCTAGGCACACATGAGAAAGAACACGGCTCCAGGGCACTTGCTGATGCTTGCAACGCTGCAGCTTTGATTCCCAGCGATGAAGCGAGCCATGAGATCGTGGAGATACTGTCAAGGCTGGCCACCCTTCGAATTGATAGCGACCTGAGCATGTTCAACAAGGACTTGGAAGCAAAGCAGAACACTAAGCTGGTAGCAAGATCGGCACTTCACCAACTTGGACGAAAAGATGCTATTGCAGAAGCCGTTGTGGCCAACCCGATGGAGGTGGACACATTGACTTGGGCTCTCATGCGCATCGAGTCAGTCACTGCCGCGCAGCTCTCGGAGGCAGCACACTTCCTCTTCCTCTATGCGGCAAAGGCAGACATCGTAACCCGCAATGTGCTGGAGCGTCAAGTCCAAGAAGCTGCTATGAAGAAGTTGCGCAGCGGCAAGTCTGTTACAGAACATCCGGCGTTTCTGTCTTATCTCGCGGCTGCCGGCGCTGGGAGGTTTGATAGGGATGCTCGAGAAGTTGAGTGGGTCTTGGATGACGCTGCTCTGAGAAGGTGTAGGATTTTCAGAAGGTGACGTGGGCCTCTCTCCTTATCTTGCAGTTGTGAACGTGGCTGAACAATTCCATGTTTTGGGTTAAGAGGTCGGAGCAGTGGTGATGCAAAATCGTTCCTTGAGGAGACCCAATTCCCGGGAGTCGCCTGCCAAAGGCATGCAGCTTCAACTTGGATCCAGGCGATTTAGCCTCCATGTTTTTAAAGCACGCTGGCCTTGCGAACATCAGGGCGTATTCGAATTCACCGTCTCACCTAAAATGAGGCATCGTGCAACTCGGGGTTAGACGGGCCGGACCTTGCCATCGGGCTGGATCAAAGAAGTCACCAGCCCACTCATTCCTAAGTCCAGACAAAAAGACCCTGGGAAACAGGGGCATAGTAAGTAGGTACTGTAGTGCTCTAAAGTTAATTGATCCTCAATGGTAGCCATCATAGTTACGACAGCTGTTGGTTCTGATGTGAGTCTGGACCTGGACCACTGGGCCCAGGGTCGCTCAATGTAGTGACGCTTTGAATTCGCTAAGACTGGCCCTCGAACTCGCGCGCCTCGACCAGATTGATTGGAGAGTGATTTTGAAGCGTTCTAGAAAAATGGAGGCTGTTGGGTTCATCGTCATCATCAGACTCATGGTGGTGGTTGCGGTGATGGTGTTGGCATCAAGCGAGCCAATGTAAAGAGGAAGAAGGAGACACCTGCTTCAACGACGCATTGACCCTTCTTTTCCCGGCCAGGTGCTGGATACGAGCGCATGCCTGCATCACAGGCTCCCTCGCGGCTGGCCGAAGCTTCTCAGGCAGAGAGAATTGCTGGAGTTGTGATTTCCTCCTTAAGGGTCTCCCACGATCCTTTTCGATGATGGTTTAGTAGCTCTTAAAAAAAGGAAACCCCAAAGCATAATTTTGCGAGGACATCGTAGGGCTGAGCACAAAGGAGGCTTCTACCGCAATTCAAAGAGAAGGTAGCACGACCAGAGTCCACTTTCTGAAGCTTGAGGCCTTGAAACTTCGAGCCCGGCAACAAAACACTACCAGTGGAGTCGTTTTCGACCCAACCACAGCACACTCCCACACCCTCTTCATTCTGGATGCAAAATCTTATTGTCTAAAAGCAAAAGCAGCCAAAGCAATGCAGGACTAAGGCTCGAGACCCAGTGGTCCAGGGCCCTTCCTTGAGGCTCGAGAAGTCGACCGGCATGCGCGGCGAGCGTTAAGGCCGGAGCCGTCCACTTTCGGCCAGAGGCCGGGTGCAGTTTCTTGATGCCTACGTTCATAGCCACGATACGTAATTGATTCGTTCTGACGTTTGGGGGGTGCTTGTGAGTAGCGGGGATGGCGTTAAGTTTGAGGTACTTCGATCCTGCTGACGGCGTTTGACGACGGTCGTCCTCTGCAAATGCGCCCTCTAGTACAGTCTCACCCCGTTTCCCGATATCAACACCGTACTCTGCATCCAAGGCATGGAAGGACATAGTGTGACACAGTAGTTCGTGCCGGGTAGAGTAGTTTTGCCACTGTCAAGCATGAGGTAACGATCAGCCTATAGTTTTAACTGTACCCAACTACGAGCTCCCAGCCATTGGGAGCGTGTGATGACGCGATAGTTCGCAAGAGGCGTTTGGTTTGAATTCAACCCAGGAGCTGTTTGACATGAGATCGGCTTTGGCATCGTATGAATGCCATGGCCCCCTGGTACTGTCAAACCAAAGTCTAGGAATACAAGTAATTACCCAGAAGCAGCCGTCGCCGCCGTCGTAGTGGAAGGCTGTGGTCGTATTAGTAGCAATTGTAAGTAAAGACAGTAGTCACTAGTTGTATCAACGGTCGGGGGAGTTGTGGTGGTAGTAGTCGTCGCCGGCGCCATTAGTGGTAGAGCAAGCGGTCGTTGTAATCATCGTGGTAGCCGCAGCCGCGAACATAGCGGCCGTCCGTAAAACAGTGAGTAGTGGTGGTGGTAGCAGTAGCAGTAGCAGCAGCAGTAGCAGTACTTTACTAATAGCAGTCGCCAGCAGCTAGTAGCTCGTAGCTGTAGCTAGCGGATAGTATTGTTCAGTGTTCATTAGTGTTCAGGGGTTAGTAGTTAAATAATTAGTTGCTTTTGGGTAGTGGTTAACAGTTAGTACATATTAGGCAGTAGTTAGTAGTTAGCTGAAGGCTGAGTCCGCGAGAGAGAGAGAGTTAGTAGTTAGCAACTAGCGCTTAATAGCTAGCATTAGTAGCATAGTAGCAGTAGCAGCAGAAGCAGCAGAAGCCGCAGCAGCAGGAGGAGAAGGAGGAGGAGGAGGATTGGCAGTAGTAGTAGCAGTAGCAGTACAGTAGTAGTAGTAGCAGCAGTAGTAGTAGTAGTAGTAGTAGTAGCAGTAGTAGTAGTAGAAGTAGTAGTCGTAGCCGTAGTAGTAGTAGTAGTAGTAGTAATAGTAGTCGTAGTAGTAGTAGTAGCAGTAGTACTAGTACTAGTACTAGAACTAATAGTATGAGTGGTAGCAGCAGCAGCAGCAGCAGCAGTAGTAGTAGTGGTAGCTGTTGTTGTCGTGGTTGCTGTTGCTGTTGCAAATGTTGTTGTTGTTGCTGTTGTTGTTGTTGTTGTTGTAGCTCGCCACGGATCACAGCAGGCTGCTTAGCTGTGCAAACAGGGCTCGGGGCACTAACGCTAGAGGCTCGCAACGGCTCCCCTTCTGCGAAGCTTAANGTTGTTGTTGTTGTTGTAGCTCGCCACGGATCACAGCAGGCTGCTTAGCTGTGCAAACAGGGCTCGGGGCACTAACGCTAGAGGCTCGCAACGGCTCCCCTTCTGCGAAGCTTAAGGGATTGTCCTCTTACAGAGCCATAGCTGCATGCGCCACGAGTCGAGAGTTGCTGTGATCTGCCGGGTCCCAATTCCCGGGCCTCTGTCTAACGCCGCAACAGTCTGACACGAGGTAGGCGGTAGGGTTTTCACCTATCCGCAGGGTGAANACTCGGGTGCACCTGGCAGCGGTTTATCAGCACGCTTGGTCTTCCAAGAAGACAATCCAGCAGAATAAGGAAGATCGGGCCAAGCTACTGGGCGAGATCTCCTCCCTGATTCGCTCCATATTCCTCCTCGCTGGAGACTTTAATGCGCGTCTGTCTCCTCATGAAGGACTTATAGGCCCTTGCAGTACAGCTGCTGAAGCCACCAATTTGCAGGACGAATCTCTTCAGGCCCTGGTGACTTCACATGGCTTGATAGCCTTAAACACCTGGTCTTCTGGCCAGGGTCACACGTTCATTCA